>DWGJ01002920.1:0-14523 GCA_018246895.1 Aspitha aspitha aspitha | reverse complement strand
GTCTCATTCTAGTTTGTTTATCTTGTATTCGTCCTTTAGATCCCAGGACGAATTTCGAAAACGGAATCTGTAACAAGAATAAGTACAAACTGCTATTACCTGTAATAAAATTTAGGAATATGTAATTATAAATACTTAGTAATCAGTGGAAATTAGTAATTACCTATATTATTTCTAATATACCTACGTATAAGCCTTATAAGGTCGACATGGCATCTCATGTATTATGAGAGATGGCAGGTTAAAACGCCATGGCACCTTTGACAATTTGGTTTGTTGGGAACTTGCATCGTTTTTAAAAGACACAATCAGAGCATAATAATATAATCGTAGTCGTAATAATCGTAGTGAGAAGATTGTTGCCATTCCTAAAGCTTTCATCTTTAATTTTAATAGGTTCTTTTATAACTTACTTTTGCAATCTGCCAATAAGGTCCTCCTCTGGTATACAGGGCATAATGATAAATGTCATTCCAGGTGATATCATAGAATCCTTCGCATGATATATTCAATAAATAGGATCTTCCATCACCTCTCAATTTCAATACTATGGTGTTATAAAGATTCCAATCATATGTAGTTTCACGTTTAAATGACTTCTGTAACAAAAATATTAAAAAAGCCATTTATATACTAGTTTAATATTTAATATCTTACATGTTACAAAAAAATTATTTAAAATACTGAAATCTTAAATACTCGAAAAAATTTTAATACTCGAAAAAATTATGAGCACTAAAGGAAAAATATCAGTTATGTCATGTTTAGTATCTTTAGTTACCTACCTACATGTAACAAATCTAATGACAATTATGGAACTTATAGAGAAAAATCTACGTAACATATTGGCTATATCAAGATTTAGTATCTCACCCTGATTCTCTTTGATCTCATAGCACAATACCCAGCTTTCTTAATACGCCCATCTTTAGGCGTTCTTATGTCCAGTTCTCCATGAAAGTTAACTCTTCCAGCAGGACTCATGCTCATGTTACAGAAGCTGTATCCTTCATTGTGGTCACTGTCACTTGTTGTGACAAACTTCTCCAGAACGGATGGGTCATTAAATAACCACAGCAGATCTACTTCCCCTGGGAGAAATAATTTTTTTTTCAATTTATGCACTTTTTTTTCAATTTTAGCCAGGATTTTAATTCCAGAGTCCCCATGACAGTATTTAACGTTTTATACAAGTGTGTTATGAAATCAGGTGTTTATCATATTATTATTGTAGAATTTAGGTCTCTAAAGCCACAAAATTTATATAGGCCACATAATTTATATAGGCCACATAATTGTGTATATTGTTTCTCATTTTTACTTGCAGTAATAGTTTTGTACAGTAATTATAATATGTCAAAAAATACACAACTTATCTGTACTTAAAGTCTTCAAAGTATTTTGTATTGTTGTTCCAATGTTTCATAGAAATAAAAAATAAACAATGTTTAAATAACTATAATGTCACAAACAATTCAAATTTTATCCAAACGATACAGAACAATACCAATGACAAACGTATATTAAATAAAAAATTTGAGATTCACCATAGTATTCTTTTTAGGTAATGTAACTCAAAAGTGAAAATATTTAAAAAGCACCACAATAAAGTTAACCATATAAAACTTCACAAAATAATATGTTATATTGAACATCACAAACAGTTATATTTTCTTTATCATTTTTTATCTTCAAAGTCAATACAATTTTTTCTATCAGTCTCTGTATAATTCACAAGTTGCCAAGTACACAATGTCATATTACGTTATAACCCTAATTGGATATAAAAAGAAAATAAAGATAAGACAATAAGTACAAAGATTTAAAGAATACAAAAAAAATAATTCTTCCACCAACAGTCACAACTAGATCTTACATGGAATAAACTGTGTTTATCAATATACACATGGAGCATTATCAATATTGTAAATTAACTTCTACAGTAACATTAATTGCCAACTTGGAACAAATGGTTACATTTTGAAATCATTAACCGACTCGATCTATAAGTTGATCACACATTGTAGTTAATTCTTCATTGTCCCTTGTTTTTTGAGCTAAAGATTCTTGGAGAGACGAGATGGTTATCTCATGTTTTTTTATAGTGGCATTCAGCTTAATCATTTCAATGGAATGTGACTTTTTAATGCTTTCAAGTGTTTCATTGGCCTTCTCTAAGCTATCATTTGTAACCTCCTTTAACTTGTTGTACAGAAGATCATATTCTGTTATTTTTAATTGAAGAACTTTTTCTCTATCTTTTAACTCCATTATAACAGTTTTACATTTCTCATATTTGGCGAGGAGATCATTAAAGGAGCTTTCTATACTAGCCAAATGGTCAAGAGCCTGGTCTCTCTCACTTGTCAACCTATCGAACATCTCTTGGTACTGTCCTTTTTCTTGTTGTTGCTTATCAATCAATGAAGAAATAGTTTTCTCATATTCCTCCATAACAATGCTCATTTGTTTATTGCTTAAAATTTTATCATTGATTTGCTGCAGTAATTTATTTTCTCTTTCCAATAAATTATCTCTCTCTTCAGTCAATCTCTTCACCCTGTGTTCAAGCTCTTCAGTGGTCCTGCTAAACTTGTGTTCCAAATCTTGAACAGAGCTTCTCAGTTCCCGGTTTTCCTGTCTCAACAGCAGCACTTCTTGATCTTGCTTCTGGATAATGTTTCGTAAAGATTGGAGTCTATCAACTTCTAGGCTACTAAAAGTATTATAGCGGGGGCTTCGGGGCGCTGCTGTAGGTGGTGTGTTGGTGGAAAAGCTGATAAGTCTTTCTGTTGCAACCTGTGAAGGTGTAAGTATTGCTGAAACACTGCGAACAAGGGCAGGAGTGGATTTCGAGTGAGCAACGTTCGGTTTAAGACCTTCACAGCTAATCACTGGTGGGACAATCTGCATAGGTTTATCTTTGCTGCCTGTGGCAAGAACTGATCCTGCAGATAGTGTATGCTTAGGTATCGCCACACTAACATCGGTGTGAATAGACGTCGCACTGTTCGTCTCGTAACCTCCGTCACATTCAGATGAGCTGACAGCGGCTTGTTTTATAGCCGATTCGACGAGATCAAGTCGGTTCTTAGCATACAATGGATCAAACTTAACAAACAAGCTTTCTTTTCCTCTATCTACACAGTTGTGATTACGATTCGAATCCAAACTCGTAGCATCCATGAACATATCGTCGTACAATGGTACCTCTTGCATTGTAACATCACAAATACTGTCGAACTCTGCACCAGTGAGCAGATCACTTGTAATGTCCGCCGTTTCTGAAAGATCCTTCTTCGGTGAAAAGGCCATTAGATCACCAATTGATGAACCTGGAGTTATAAAAGTGTCGTCGGACGTAATCACGCTTCCCTTAGCAGACATGTTCTTTGTTCGCACTATCCGCAGTTTGTCAAACCTATTATAACGTTACAGGTACTGGTATATTCCCTTTACAAAACTTTTATCATTTTAAACTTCCACTAGGTATATAAATAGTATTATTTCAACTTGAACTTTCAACTATTTTCACTTCCACAGTTAACTGCAGCTACAACTACTATAAGAGTGAAGAAATGTAATCTTTAAACTCGCGACTATTTTTACACCGCTAAACTCACAAAAAATCTAAAACGAGCCCAACGATATATGAATATTCTGTCTGTCGTTCAACGAATGTAACGGATATTTATTTTTAAAAGGTACTTTTTAAGTGTCATAGACAACACAATATTCTGTCCTGGATTTCGTTACACAGACTAAATATAAATCTTTTTAAGTAATACAGACGTCCAACAGCCACTTACCTTACCAATTATCAGTGTTACCTTAATTGAAATTGCTTAATACGGTAATAATTTATTTATATTGTAGAAAATATTTAAAAACTCTAGGGAAATGGTTACTAAATCGTATGCTATATAAGTTGGTGTATTTGAAGGTGGTACAACCTGTATACGGTTCGCCCGAGAAAATACCACCGCCACACCTATTTCTGCCGCGAAGCTGTTGTTTTTACAACATTCTGTGTTTCGGTCTGAAGGTTGTGGTTGCCGGTCCACTTATATACCAGAAGTGACCCATCTTAGTCCTCAAGAGTTGCTACTCTTGCTATGCGTTGCTACGTACCTGTGACTGACTTCTGATAGGATAACTACTAACTATTACTAACCGCACCTACTAAAACAAACTAACTGGACTATTATCAGATTACTAATAGTTCCATTCGTGCAGTTCTGTTTTTAAAGAATACTCACCAACTAATTGTTATTAACACTTAATGAATTCACACTTAAAGTCCCTACAGCCCTATTAAAAAGGAGTCTGTTACAGATGTCCATGGGCGGCAGTGTGACTGCTACTTGCTTGTTTGGAACTTTATTCAAATTTAAAAGAAAATCATACTATTGTTATAAATGTGAAAATAAAATGTTTGTTTCTTTCTTCGTCGTTTTTTCTCATTCAAACGGAATAATGGATTGATGCAATTTTTGACATTGAAATTATTGAAGAGCTGGAGACTGATATAGGCTACTTTTTTTTGCGAACAATATTTTATTTTTAAGAGAAAGCGCATTTTAATCAAGTGGTACAGATGGCATTACGGGACTCAAAACCTGATCATGAAGAAAATGTAATTAATCTTTAATATGCAATCTAGTAATTAATATTTTGGAAGTGTACGAAGCAGCAAAAATATGGAGCATCAATCTTTTATTCAAAACTGCAACTGCAAAGACCTGTGCAAGAGCTGATTTTAAAATAGTTCATTTTATGTAATTCATTTAAATGATTTATGTTAAAAGTTAACTTAAACTCCCAGCAATATACACAAACAGATTGTGCAGAGAGTTGAATATTTTTAAACCTAGTGGTAAAAATAGAAATGATTCTTAGAAAGATCTCATTATTGAATATCAGCAGCCACACAAAAAGCTATTCATTACAAATGATAATAACTTAGAACTTAAAAATAGCCTCACATATAACTATTTGGTTCCGAACAAGGCTACTGCCTGTACTATGGTAACCTGATAGTTGATAAACTACATATATACAGGTCTTTCAATTGCAAAGATGACCATCAGCCGTAATAAACATACATTTGAAGTTTACAAAATTACATTCAAAAAAATACCTGGCCTTGCGATGAGTAACGGATCCATTTCAATTAGATCCTTCATTTCTTTGCCCCACAATTTAAGTTCACTTTTTAGTTCTTTAAATCCATTTTTTATGTGTTCTATCGCCGATACTTTTTCTAGCTGGTCTGCCGTATTGTAGCCGCCTTTTCGATCCGCTTCCCAGAAAAGTCTTTTCTGAATACATGTAGTACATCTTATTGCTTTTTTTGTCACCAAGACAGAGTTACATACATAACCTATGTAGTAATGTTTCAATAAATGCAAGCAACCGGTTTTATTTAAGACAATCATAGTAAATTATATTTATATATAATATTACATATTATCATGCAATATTTACTATAACTTGTTTTTACTTATTATTACTAATTATGGTAATAATAAATATTCTTGTGTATAGTTAATAGTATGTCACTGTCAAATCAAAATCAGCTGTTGTTGAAGTCCAACGTCAAAATTATTATGATGTATATATTTATATATAGTCTGTCAAGTTACAAGCATTAAAAACTAAGAAATTTATTATCAAATGAAAGAGCAATCCATTTGCTTTAATTTTTTGAGCTATATCTTAATGATCACTGGATTTTCTAATGTAAGAATGCAACATTACCTTTCTTTTTATATCTCTATTTCTTTATTGTGACATTGAAATTGTCTATGATATTGGGCAGTCAATGTCATTCTCATATGTGACGAATTTTGAATGTGAAGTACCTACTTTCTAGTTTCCTTTCACTTTCTGGTAATGTATCCAATGATCGTAATATATTAAAAATTACTATATGTGTTAACCAATCGGCTTACTATCTCCTATGGTGTCACGCCACTAGCAATTTTAGCACACGGCCGCTCATACCGATTTTTTATATTCTAGATTTAGATCAGTGTTCTGCTGAGGTATTGGGAAGAGCTGTGGAATATGTTCTGTTCACTGTGGTAATAGTTTCGAAGAAAAAATGGGCATGGAAAAGCATTTTGAGGTGACCGAGTTATTTAACATTTTTTTTATATAAAATCTTTATCAATTTGAATTGTGAATATTGTCAATTATTATAATTATATCTTGTTTGCTTAAATGTAAAATGGGTTGATTAATATGCTTCTTAATTTTTTTGTTGTAGCAACTGAGGTTCTCGGAGTCTCTGTATCCTCCAGAACTGTTGCAGAAGTTGGACTTTTCAAAGAGTCCCGCTATATTTAAACCTAAAATCACTGCAGCTCAACCAGGCGAAGACTGGATGGTAGTTAGACCATTGCAGCGTTCAGATTTTGATAAAGGATTTCTTCAGCTGCTGAGTCAACTAACAAGCACAGGAAATATTACACGAAAACAATTTGATGGTAAGGATGTGGTTTTTAAATATCTGTAACTTGTACCAATGTCAAATTGTCACATGTACTCTACCAGTTTGTATAATAATATTTTGTTAATGTATGTTGTGCTCATTTGCTTTGGTAAATACTGCCAAGGCATAGATAGATATACTTCTGTTACTAAGTTTGAGGATAACCATTGAACATTTTTGTGTTACAAATATCTGTATGTATAGCTTTGAATAAAATAAAGTAAATTGCAACACCCTATCATTGATGGTATATGAAGCAATCACTGATATTTTGGGTAACGTAATCTAATCTAATTTATGATCAATTATTATAACATAAGTTATATGATTAGATCAGAGATAAATTAATTGCTGTAATCTTTATAGTTCTGATTTTTATTGCCTGACAAATGTATAATGATATGATTTAATGATAACATTTATAAATATGACTATGCTGATTTTATTTATAAATGTATAATTGCTGATTTTTATATCTTCAAAAGAACACCTCCATAATTCAATGTCATTGAATTTATAAGGTTGTTGAGATTTAGAATGCATTTTATATTGTAAATTCTACAGTTTTAGACATGTATATCCAAAAATATGTTACATTTTTATGTAAATAGAACAAGTGATAGATCAGTGGTATAGATTTCAAACTTTACCATAGGAGATTGGGTGTTCAAATCTTTATATGCAATTTCCACTTTTCAGAGTAACATGCATCTTTTATATTAAACTTGCTATAATATACTGTTTCACACTCCACCAGAGGTACACAGACCACTTAATTAGAAATTCAGTCAATTTTGATACAATCATCAGATAAAGAAACTGAGATTACAGTAGAGAAAATAATACTGATTAGTGTGTAGTACATAAAAAAAAAGCTCAAGGTCAACAATAATTTGCAGACTTACAAAACAAAACCTGGTTTGCATGGCATTTAAAGAATGTGACATATTGACATTTCAATGTCCCAAACAACCTTGAAAGCTATACTGACTAGTTTACTTTACAATAGCCTCATTATAAATGTTGTTCTCTTCCTGATCAATTGGCCAGAAATGGAATTCCTTTTATTTAAAACAATGTCATTGCAATATGCAACTCGAGTTGTATGGTGTTGATGGTAATAACACTACATGACACAGTTCTTATGTTTTTGATTTGTTTCATAAAATTATTGTACTTTACTCAAGACAAATGAGCTGTAGCAGATTAAATACTATATTGAATGTCTGAAATATTTTTGCAACCACCTATACAACCTTCCATTGCTTTGACACCCCGCTATATATTTAAATTTTATAAGCACATTTATTACACATCCAAATTGGAGTTTGAGTGAGCTTTGTTTTTGTTATAATTTGAATATTTGTTTTATTAATGAATTTCAGAGCGGTTTACACAGATGAAGGCATCCGGTGGTTACTATGTAACAGTCATTGAAGATACACGCATTTCGAAAATTATAGGCGCCGCAACGCTCACGGTCGAGCAGAAATTCATTCACAACTGCTCACTGGTAATTGTTTTGAAATTAACATCATAATATAGATTGCATCAAGTTATGTTTTAACTGTTTCTGTTTCAGACAGTAAGCAAACGATTTTGGTTCTCATTGTTAAATAAATTTTTGTTAGAATATTTCATTAATGTCCAACTTGACCTTTTCAGCGATGATTCTATGCCAAGAAATCCAGGCAAGCTAAGGGACTTATAAGTAGATAGTTATAAGAGCAACCTGTAGAAATCTCTGGAACGGCTGGACCGATTTTGACCGGACTTTCATTGGCAGATAGCTGTGCCCACTATAACCATCTTATATAAGTTATTATTATTATTTTATATTAAATTCAAACGCGGACGAAGTCGCGGGCACAACTAGAAGGAAATAAATATGCAAGTCCTAGTGGTAGCCCAGCAATTAAAAAGACAAAATACGGAAAGTGCCAAAAATGAGATTTATTTTAATAAGCTACATTTAAAAAGACCTGAACTATCACACATTTCCATAGATTTTTGTTGTACACCATTAGCTGATTATTATTGTTTACTAAGTGGTGCTTCTTCGTAACTCATAATAAAAAAATATTGTTATAGAAAGGCAGATTAGAAGATGTTGTGGTCAATGACACATACAGAGGGAAACAACTGGGAAAACTGTAAGTATAAATAAATAATACGATTCAACATTCATTTAGTTAGCTACTTATAAAATAAACCGGAACTTACCATGTATGTACTTATAGGTAATTAGTTTAATTTTGTAGTGCATTATCATCCTTTTAAGCAAACATTTAATAATATTATGTAGATCCATTGTGGTATGAATGTTACTTTAATTTTTAATTTTGTTTGTAGAATTGTAGTAACAGTGTCTTTGCTGGCGCAAGAGCTGGGATGCTACAAAATGTCCTTAGATTGCAAGGACAAGCTCATCAAATTCTACGAAACCCTCGGCTTCAAGATGGAGCCAGGCAACTCGAATGCTATGAATATGAGGTAAGTATTGTTCCTTTATAATCAATATCTTTATAAGTTTAAAATATTAAAAACTCACTTTTATAGCACATTAAACGTGAAAAATAATTCCAAATGTAGGTAAAATATAAATAATTAAAGAAAAATATTTGAATAATCATGAAAAAATCTTGGGGTGCTCGATATATACATATATGAATAACCTGAAAGATGGCACAAAACGTATACATTGATTTTGATAAAAAACTTACGAAGATTACATTTAGTACTAACTACATTATTGATAATTTTAGGCATTAGAAAGAAACTTCTTAAGTATCGCTTATGAGCTCAGAGTGATGTATTGTTGAATAACCTTGTGTTTTATTACATTTCCAGATTCGACGATCCATCCTGACAATTAGCCGCTAGGACGTCCGACCTGCGCTCCAAACTGTAAGTAGGCACCGACGACAAGCGGGATTTCGCAACATCGCCCTTGTAGTAACAAATCGACTATCTATCTTCCTGTATTGTTGATTTCAATTGTTTTTTTTTTAATTGCATATTTGTTTGTTAAGCAATTCTCACACGTTACATATAGATATTGCGGAGCTGTTGTGCAAAAATTTTGCTAGTGCTCATTGTAATAAATTACATAATATTCTTTTTCATTTTAATTTTGCTTTGTTGTGATTTCTGCTTGTTGTTTTTGCGGTTACAGTAGCAGGGTCAATCGGTCTATCCATCAAAAGTGGAATATCCCCAAGTAAAATGTGTCTTGTGGACCGAATTATAGTATAGTGATATTCTGCATTTGATGGGGTGGTCGATTGAATATGGATGTCCTAGCACATAAGTTTTTAGCGTTTAAGTTTTATTTCCATGTTTTATATATAAACGTTTTTGGTAACCATATCATCTCCATTTGCTTATTAGCCAGTTGTTAAATATATCTGGCTTCTTTGTGTTATCATTTCTTTTATGTAAGCGATAAACGCTTGTCGCTTTTATTATATCGTGCTGATTAGCCTAGAAGGAAGCTTTGTGACTAACATTCATACAAACTCATATTGTAGATGCATTAAATTTTTTTTTGCTTAATCTTTGTTTTATTTATCATGAAACGTTTAAACCAACTTAGATTTAAGCTTGAATATGAAAAATGAAATACTTAACCAGTTTATTTCAAACATTTTATTTACAGAGGTGTAAATAATCATAGATAGCGATTACAATACTTATTCATAACACAGTTTCAGTGCATATATCGGGTACTGAAAAATCGAAAACAATTTGTCAGTGTTCATATTAATTTAAAACAATTATATTCTAATTCTTCTCTGTAATTACTTGACACCTATTGTAAGTATCCAGAATATGTATAGATATGTATAGAATAATTCATTTCAGAATTTATCTTTTCTTATTTTATAGAGGAAAGAAGTGTTTATTTTAGAGAATTAACAGTATTTTTGAAGTTTGATATTGATAATAGGTACGTAGGTATTTCCAACTAGTAGAGTTGGTTTTCGAAATTGTGGTTTCTAAAACGTCTTAAATTGAAGCAGTCTCATGCTGCTTACAAGCATTGCGCGATTTTCTGAGCAAAACAAATATAATTTCACTGATAAACAATTATATTAGTATTGTAAAGCGTATACGGATATTATTAAGTATATGTAACATAATGTTTAATAACAATCACTTGAGTTTTAACCGAAACCCATTCATAGATAAAATTAGAAGCGCGCAGATTGTTTTCAAAGTAACTCCATGCGCGTTGTTACTGGCAATAGTATAGATTTCATACATGTGTGTTTTCTTTGAGTATTTTGTAAATTCGTAATGAGAAATAATAAAGATATTAAAACATTAACTATGCAGTATTCGGTTCTCAAGTGGAAATAGGTAAATAGGTTTAGGTAAATATATATTATTTAAAAATAAACATTAGGATGTAAGTTTCATGTCTCGGTATGTTTTTGGTTTTTTCATTGAAATTAATGGATGATATAGCTCATCACTAAGGTTTAATGTTAATGATATTTCTGTGTAACTTATTTTGCAGGTACGACGCTAGAAACCGTGTACCCGAAAGCTTCCCAGAACTTATCATGTAAAGATGGTTACAAATATAAATATATTTTATAAAAAAAATATCCAGAGAGCAACAGTGAAATAATTGTTTTTAGCATTGTTTGCTTCATTTATTAAAATTACGTAATATAATTTTCATTTCCAATTATTTATCTATCTATCATTACTCTAAAACTATTTTAAATTGGTGTCCAGAGTTACCACAAACACTTTCATAACATTCTGTGTTATTTATATCACAATCTATAGTATGGTTAAATAACTAGAGAAACAGATGCAGTACAACAGACACAGAAAAAAATATTTATGTATAAGTTGCGAGGTCGCATACCAAAACATCAAGGAAGTTGTAAACAGCAAATGTTATAATATTGGTTAATATAATGTTACATTAGTTGTAATAATTTTAGTATAAGACGGAGATTGAATATTTATACAGACCGAAAAAGCTAATGAACTCGTTCTTACATTTACATAATAATCAGCGTTAAATGCAAAGCTTGCATATCACTTGTCAATTGACACAATTTGGTGAATCAAAGGGAATGATAATTTGAAACAGGAATGTACCACAAGGTACTTTTTGTTTACTAAAGTAACGGATTATTTTGCAATCAACGTTATTCGAAATGTAAATGAGCTCGAATTAGTCAATTTTAAACAATTGTTCTTCTATTCAATACCAGCATTAGTGAAATTCGTGCTTTAACTGCACCTAATCTCACCGCAGCGCCTTTTATATCAATAGACTTACAATATTTAATCCCCAAATATCAAACATTCAACATTTAAAGCGACAATGAAAACAGCACTTAAGAACAACCAAATTAGAAACTATTGAATCTCGGAAGCGTGATCACGATATTTGCAGCTATATATACTAAGTATTTACTGCGTTGAGTTCATATCACAATCAAATAGTACGGTATAAAGTGTGTGTAATACAATGTTTGTAAGACAAAAAAATATTTATCTATCTACCTACAATATGTCATTCCATTCATATATATTTTGTATCTGTATAGATTTTTATGTGACTTATGTTAGCTCACATTACGAACGTTGCTTTCCGTAAAAGTACACGCCACACGTTACTCTTTAATGCTCACACCTGTAACAATGGCAGATTAATTGTCGCATGGTATTCTTCGCCTATGAATTGCATTACCCGTCGAAGCCCAAAAACTATTTCGAATACATTAAGTTTTATGTTTGGTACGCTCTAAAACAATTTTCGTGTGAAAAACAGAAAATGTTTATTTGATATATAATATTCATGTGGAGATTAATTAAAATTGCATTATTTTAAATAGCTTTTATTATAGTAAAACGTATATAGAAGTAAAATATATATGGCAATAAATAGTGACCAGCTATACTCTTCCATTGTGTGTATTGTTAAAAACTCCCATTATCTGTTATATTTATGTATAGCATACATATATATATGATATATTTATAAAGTTGAAAATTAATTGTCAGTATTAACGAAATGGTGCATATTAAAATGTAATTACTTATACATAAAACTTATTTACGTGGAAAATGCTCTTGGCGTTGTTTCCTCTGAAATGATGTAATCTTTCAGTCAATACAATAGCCAACTACGGTTTTATACATTTTTTACAAATTTTATATATTAACGTAAAGTGGAATTACCAATGCTTACAAATTTTGACATAAGAACTATCCACGAGATGAAAATTCGACATGTATATAAACCTTATATTACACTGACAAGGAATTAGATCCTTAAATATTAAACATTCCAATTCATATTCAATATAACATATTTTACACGTTTACCTATTCTGGACCCCATCTAGACTCCTCTCCGTTATAAACAAGTATCTGATGTCAATTTCTTTATTAATCGTTGCTCACTTATCAAATCAAACTCCGTGGATCTCACTGTGTTTAATATTTTAGTATAAAAACACTTATTTGACTGGTTTAAATAAGTTGGCTTATATGATTACACAGTGCATTTTATAATAAAATGTCATCTCGTAAGTAAAATTCATGGAGGTATTTGACCCCTAATTTCAAATGCGACAAATGTTGATTTACCTTTATCTTGTAGTCCTGTAGTTCACAGCACTAAAGCCATTTAATCGGCCCAGTTTTAAAGTGATGTGTAAACTCACCTATAAAATGTGCTGATTTATACTGATAACACTGACAAAGCTGTTATGTTCCAATCGTGTTCATTATAAAATTCATATTTGAGTGGTCTGTCTTGTGTTAACGATCAAACCACTTAAATGAAGAACATTACATTTATGCTTCCGGCGATATGTGTGAAAAAATCTTTACAATAACTATATTATAACACACATTACATTCTCTTTAAATGTGAATCAGGCACTGAGTGTATAATTTGTTAGCATCTACGTAATGAGCATTTTCAAATTTATCAAGTATGACTTGAAGCTTGTAGTGTTTACTAGACTTTTATAAAATTTAAAAGGTTATTCATTTATCTTTATATTGTCTATTACATACTTCAGTTTTCAATAGTTTAACAACAGTTTGTAGGGTATAATTACTGCAGAGTCATTATTATTATATTGGTCTAATTGTCTCTTTGTATTATTATACAGAATACTAGAGGTCAAGACGAGTTCTAGTCATAGTGTCTGCACTAAGATCTGTACAGGCAAGTTCTTTCGCTGAAGATGGACTAAGCAGTCCATGAAATATGTAATAATAATATTCATTAGCAGAAAGTTCACATAACATCAATATAACAGTGTCTTTAGAAGGGTGGTGGAGGTGTACTGATCTTCGTACCCAATTTCATGGGCCCCTGGCCGCGTGCACTTCTTCTTGCCTCCATCTCTCTCTGTCGCTGCAGTTTCCTCTCTTCTCGCTTTCGTCGCAATTCGTCCATTTTAAATGCGTTATTTTCTGAAATAAAAAAATACTTACATGAAACAAAACTTGACTTATTTTCGTTATTTTTATCAACTTATCTTTCATTTATATACCTTTACCAATAGTTTCTTATCAAATAGCGATTACGGTTTAATGATTTTTTACATATAAAGGCAATTAAGATATTAATAATCTTACAGTCTTACATTGGTCCTTCCAGTTGGGTTTATTTGTTATTATTCCCAAAAAGCACTTGCTTGACGGCATTGTTATCTTCATTAATAAGAAGATATGAAACATTAAATAAATATGTGTGATTGTTTGTTGCTTTTATAAAAGTATGACCTGATGATTTTTTTTGTTTTGAGCCAGAGTTAGTACCATATTGCTAGGTTAAGTTGGCAGATACTCCACATATCTCAATTTACACTTGGTATATAAAGTACAATACTGAAGAATAGGCGTCGCTAGCCTTTAACTCATTATATGAAATTGTAAGAGATTATTATTAGAGATTATTTATAGAGCCTCCGAAACCGGCGTGTATGCATGAAGAGAATGATGAATGTAGATGAAGCACGGCAGGTTTGTAAGGACAG
>DWGJ01002919.1:0-14527 GCA_018246895.1 Aspitha aspitha aspitha | reverse complement strand
CGTGGCAGGCACAGTCGCTGTCACTTTTACACGTCCGCTTCATATATTTCCATGTATATTGTATGTCAATACATTGAATTTGCATAAGCGAGGCAAAGGAAATATTACTTAGCCACGAGGTACGAACATGCCCGAGCTCCGTGGTGCGTTTCCATTTTGCAATAGAATCCGCAGTGACACGCTGCCTCTAGCGCACCTTATTAACATAAGTATTTACGACTCCATAGTAAATCATGACATTTATGTGCGTACATTACACATTGCAGATTAGGTATCCACGGTCTTCATGGTTTTATAATATAATTCAAACCGATAAATGTACCTTCTTATCAACTACATTCTACGCAATTACTCTGCAATACCACATGTATTTGTATACATTTTTGTGCACGGGCGCTTAAAGAAGCAATTTTCTCGAAAAATAAAAATTGGTATTTGGTAATAATGGTGCGTGGTAGGCGTTCGTGTGGTGCGCGGTGCGCGGTGCGCGGTGCGTGGTGCGGCTAGGTCACGCATGCGCAGTGCAGTAGCCGACCTTGCGGCGGCGGCGCGCCGGTGTCCAGTTGCAGCCACATTTCTGCCGCTCGCCGCGCGTGCGGTTCAATCCCGCGACGGAATGCCCCCATCACTTGATAGCTTGACTTAACATTTGATATACTCGATGCCACATTGCTCGGACACCTCGAACCCAACCAACCTATCTAACTGTTTTCCGATCTATTCTGTTTCAAGGCCATATTCATTTCATGGCAAAGAAGAGATCCATGATTCACATATGTATGTGTAGTCCGAGTAAAAAATGTAATTTATTAATAACGAAACAAATAAGATAGCAGGTATCCACCACTGAAATTAACTAACACTTTAGTATCCTTTTTATTATTTTATCAAAAAATTAAATATAGAGCCACTATGGGTTTATAGAGACACACCTTGCTCTACCATCGTTGAAAGTAATTAGGTGCATATATCGTTTAGAAATAAAAAATTACCTGCGGTGAAGTGATCAAAGTCCAGATAAGCAAAGTTTAATTGTACGTGTAGATTAACATATTGCAATATGTATAGTGCTGCAGTGCTCGGAGCAGCAATAGATATTACAAGTGCGAATGACACCAATCCCTATCTGACAAATGCAGCTATTAAAATTTATGCAACTACGTCTATTAATAACACAGGCACTGGATGTAATAACGAGGTTCATATGATATACGGAGGCGTTTGTACGACCCTCGATACGGGTCGACCCTTCTAATTGAAACCTAAGCCCGATTAAGTTAGAACTTTAAATATTCTATTGCCTCGTGGAAGCTAATACACAACGGCTGCGCCCTCATCAATATTCTACCTTACAGCTGCGCTATAGCTATAAATAGATTTATTTAACCACTTAATAAGTTCTACAGATTTCTTTGTATGTACATATTGGATCTGCAAATTGTTCTCAGATTAAATCAACTTAATGCAACGCAGTCTGTGCAAAAAGTAAAATAAAAATGCATAAGTGTGTAAATATTTATAATGAACATGAACAAAGTCATAATCCATTACATGTACATTGCAATACAAAAGGACAATTGATAATAATAGTTGTAAGGTACGTTTTCCTTCTATTTTTAGCCCGGTCGTTATTCTGGTTCGCAACCGCAAGTGATAAATAAAACAAACTAAGCTTTTACAGAGCTATAGCTTCCAACTGGAAGTAGCAAATATTTATCTTATCTATAAAAATGTATTGAACCTTTGTAGAACTTCGAATTGGAGGTTAGGTGCCAGAAACGCTTATAAATTCAAATGTGTGTACTGGCCTAGTACCGTTTGTATGGATGATATATGCCACCTGTCTTAAGTTTTCCAAAGTACCGAGTGTAAGTGTACCTATTTGAAACGGAAAACCTGTTTTAGCGCGCTTGCGACATTTTGACAAAGCTATCTCATATAATATACGGTGACCAACCTAAGCCTAAAGCGAGATAAGTCGTATTTTAAAGGGTCCAAAACACAGGTGTAGTGATCGATCATTAGACCTTATTTGTTTTTTGATGGTGACAGGACAGCGAGCGGGTAGTGGTGGACACGTCTTCGTCATTATCTATCGGTTGCATCGGACCATTCGTCATGCTGTCACTGGGACAGGGCGCTACGAAACAATCAAAGCGACCGCATGATAACGGTGACGGTGTCTTGACATGCTCCACCGGCCGAACTTCTGAAATCTATAACCAAATTACATTCTTCATACATCCACAAAGAACCCAATCAAGTATTTTACAAAAAATGTGTATACTTGACACTTAAAAAAGGTAAAGTGTCTATTGAACGGGAACTTTCTTGCGTTGCTAAGCCAGCGCCAGCGTCGGATGCCAGCGTAGCGCATTCGATTAGCCCGCATATTATCACTAATTCTACACCTGTACAGCCTGCCACGAGAACTGAATTTATCCGTTGTGAATCACCACTCAATGCCAATTGAACCGTTAGTTAAATGAAAAGTATTTAACTTGTCATTCAAATTTTTGTTATACAGTCTTTAGTTCTGGAACAATTGTGTTTCTTAATAATTCCATTCTTAGCCCGACAATGTATGATGCACAATAAAAGGTTTGTAATAACGTGTAATATGATATACATTCCAAAAAGTCGGAATTTGATAGTGTACCTACTAGGTACTGATCAGAACAAATAACTAGGCATACGGGTCTAGAAAGTATACCTATAACAGAGAGGCTGTCTATAATTTATAATTAACAAAGTGGCGTGGTTTAATGCTTTAAGGTTCAAATTTAATAAAATAGAGTCTCGACGACTGCAAAGTCAAACTGGTATTCGTGTACGTGATTATCGAAGGCGAGTTTTGCATACCGCAGACCGCGTCCATAAAATACGATACATAACGAGCAAGCCACCGGCTCCTGTATTACGTGCACGTAGGTTTAAGAGGATAACATTCCGGCCAGTAATGTCTTAAAACAGCTCTATAAATTAGGATTTATCGAAACCATCCACAGAAATGTCGCTACCTCCTAAAGCTTAGGAAGAAAAGCTTAATAAATATAATGATTGTATACTTAATTGATGGACCTGTTGACGCAGCGTGTACAAGTTGGTCATATGGAGCTGAAATTTGAAACAATGTACTAAGTTACAAAGCGCGATGGCTGCTAAAAAATAACATTAGTAAAATTTCTAGTAATCACGATAGTATTAAACAAAGTAAAAGCGTTTCATGCATATGAATACGGGATTCCAATGGTGCGTTGCAATTGGTCTTATATGAAATGCAGTACCTGCCTACTTATCGCACGCGCTATTGTGATGGCATTTATATCGTTCCCTATGCTAACATAAAGTATGTTAATTAAAATAGTATTAAAAGCAAGACTGACAAATCCACTACTGCTTTTTTTATTGTTTCGAAGCTTTGAGAAGACACCACGAAGAGGGCAAAATTGTGTTTTTGCGGAACGCTTTAGGTTTGTTATCGGGCTATATACAATTCATAAATATAAAAACAATCTTCTTCAATAAGCTCTAAATCGTATTAAACAATTTCTGTCACCTGACGTTACTTTTATATAAAATTCGTTCAACATGTTCATTCATCGCTTATATCTCAAATGATACCGAATCCCAATCCAAAACATCGTTATCTACGTTCCCACTCAAATCATGGGACAATAAAATTTCGATGGCCCAAGAAAAACGGGTCATCTCGATAACCATAAATTTGAACCGAAACGGATGGGACAAATTTTTATAATGGGCCTCCCCCATTTGGTTGCGAGCTGCGTTAATGACAGCCTAACAGTTTGTTTTAACATCATTATAGAAGCGTATCGGGCATTCCATCTCAGGTAGATACCTGCGCCTGCGCACAGATACACATGTCGGAACACCGCGCCTGTTCTGATACAAGCTTCGATACCCTTATGTTCCTTCCTCATTTTTTATTATTAGTCGTATTTCAAAAAATATCAAGAAATATAAATTAAATAAATTCAACTTTAACTCATCCATTACACAACACAATTTTAATCCTATCAAAACATAGGTAGTAAAGCAACATCTTTAGGCTCCAAAATTTATTCATCAAATTTAACTTGAGCATCTTAATTTATTTTTACTTAAACTCATTATATTGCCGCAACTGTTTAACGCGTACACAAACAAACATACAAATAACTTTTAACTAAAGTAATAAGATAATATTGTTAGCAAAACTTAGGTTGGTGGGTAATACAAGCGCATCCTTCGGGCGGGCGCGCGGGCGGTCGGCACAGGCTGCCCGGCGCAATATATCCGAGGGACAGCTACACGCATTCACAATTACCTTATCTCGCTTCACGCTGGCTTCTGACATCACGCGACAAATATTCATGATCATCCAACAATTTTAAACAATGGAGATCTGAGCTAACTTAAAACACTTCGTTTATAATCAGAAACCTAAATGTATTAATTACATTTTATGCGTTTCTTGCTAACAAAACTATGGCATAGGTAACTTATTTAGATACGTACATAATTAATCGTAATTAAAATGTACAGTCCTCAAAATTATTCGAAGAATAAATAAAAGAAATTAGTCTACAGTCAGCGTAGGGAAAGGATTCGGAATAAGGGAAAGAAATTGACATTTCAATGGCAAAAAAGGAAAGCGGGTGATGCCGTCGTAAGTGGCAAGTCGCAGCGAAGTGATTTAGCGCGGGTTCGCGGCCGCAGGTTCCCATGGGAAAGCGTCCGCCAATATTGACACTGCACCAACATGTTTATATGCACTTAATGCACCGCTCACCTTTTTACATTTTATTTGTTCAGAGCGCGAGAGGCAGACGAAACGTCGGCCTCTTGTTTAACGTTTTTATCGTAATTTTATTAAGCAGGTACCTACCTCGAAGTCCATATATATAAAATCATTACAGAAATATATATTAACTACTTAATGTTTTATTATTCAATCCTTTTCTTTTTGGTTCAATCGTTTCTCTCAATGGTACGTTTTAGTATCTACCAGTGCCTGTGTATTTTGATACATTTATCAAAGTTAAACATAAGGCTACGAACCTTTGTAAAACTAAGAAACTATTTAATTCTTTGGGTGCTATTGATATACACAGAAATGACCCACCGAGACGTTTATTTATGTCATTACGCTTATGAATGTCTTCGATAGATTAGAACACTGTTATGACGACGGTAAGTCTGGAATGATTATTTATTAAACATCTGTGTGGTATTTACGTAAATGTTGTTCCACTTATACAATAACGATGGAGATATCTTTGTATATGTACATGTGTAGTGCTATGTTTTATATACGGACATTTAAAGTACAGTATTGATCAACCGAAATGTTAAGGTCGCGTGTCAATAATTTGTAAACAAAAACATTACCAATAGCAATACATCAATCTAAATGTATAACAATAATTATATAAAATGATGAGGCTTCATGTACGTACCTACATATATATATATATATATATATTATGTTCTATGTAGATTACAATAAATAATAAAATACATAAATTAATTAAATTTATTCATAACAGAAAATCTATATTTTTGAGTACGAGTATTTGTTAAGGAAAATAATCATGACCTCACTGTTCAACTCGCTTAATTAGTATTAAGATATATGTATGTAAATATTAACTCGTGTCGTCTATTAAATGACAAATGATAGTAGGGAAAATTCTAAACAATCATTATTCTTTTAATCGTAGGTAGATATGTTGTTTACGTTTTAGGATTCCCTTGTATCGTTTATATACACACACATAAAGTATTCATAAATATGTATTACAACATTATTATTACAACATATTACAACGTTAGTTGATGATGATTCAGTGTCGTAGTCCACAAATTCTATTTGGTTGTAAAGAAAACCCAAGTTTAATAATAGTAAACAAATATCTCAAAATAAATCTGCACGAGGACATTTCATTAAGTTTTTATTTTATTTCCCTGAGATGGGCACTTCATCCGATTGTTATGTGAAAGATGAAAAATATTATGATTGATATAAATATAATCTCATAAAGCACAAAAGATACATGTTTAGTTACTCGTGACTTAATAACAACAATAATCACATTCTGATTAAAATCAGATCTGGCATCTAAAACGGTGTGACGATGGGCGATTTGCGGTCAAAGTAATGGGTCAAAATTATGTGTTGTGTCCTTGCCGAGTCGATGTGGGAATGTGCAAGCTATTGCATCACGTTCCCTCTAATTTATTTGTGTCGATGTGGGCACCCAAATTATAGCTTTTCGATGGCGGGTACGGAACAGAGGCCGCGGTTACAATCGAAGTTGAATACCTTCGGGACTTTTTATACTTATCGTACTTACTTTTTTTACATATCGTACAGCTCTTTTGTGTGAATTAGGAACGTCATAAATTATAACAATAAAATATAAAACTGTAGCCAAGTATTACTTTTCGATTTTCATAATGACGGTTGTTGAATGGACGAGTATTGTTACCGAGAACCATTATCTCGTTACATTGCGTTATTCAGAGTAAAGACGTAATAAAGCTCAATTAATTACCATTTTCCGTCACAAACACAACATGATAATCTAGTGAAATTGTTCAATTCTGAAATACAATAAATTTATTCATAAATGGCGTCGCCTACAAATGTAGGCAATGAAAGCATTATCTTTACTACATAGTATGTTTGGTGATATTTTCATCAAAAGCAGAAAGGATATGCTTTAAAATGGTGTTTGAATTTTTGTAAAAACTTCACAGAGATCTCGTGACCCTTTAGAAACAACACATACGATCTTTTTCAACTCAATATCAATATTATACAATTTCTACACCGTAAGCGATTTATTATGATTACGTAAATACATTTCTTTTCAATTTTCAAAAAAATATACTGTAGTAAAACTTAAGTAACAAATATTTTCTACGATACAATTTTTCAGAAACGATTTATTTACTGGTTGTTTATAAAATCACAACTGTGTTCTAAATTCATTGATTTCATAATTATATGTAAGTTGTTTTATCCAAACATAAAAGCCTTTAAACATATGAAATTGTTCATATAAACCTATTTGGACCTCCTCACAAATTTTATATAGGTACTTATAATATCAGAAACAATAACAGTTCAAAGCGAAGTGTTTGCCACACCTAGATAATTTGCAATTAAAGTACCTACACTTCGTGATTTACGACTTATAAATTTTCCATTTGTAAGCAAGGCATAAAAATGTAATGAATTGTTTTATATAGAATTTCTAACAATTCTATTTCCAATATCCAAAGTTAGTATTAAAATCTTTCATATATACCTAATTCTTCTATCACGATGTTCGTCAGTTATAAACTCCAAAACGACTTAACCTTTTTAACGTTCTTTTTTTTCAAAATGTGTGATTCGTTTAATAATAACTTAAGAGATAGGATGGTTTTTATCCCTTTTTTTAATTGTAAAATTAATGATTTTTTAAGTAAGCCACGCAAAGCGGGTTACTTGTAAGGAAAAATTTATTGTAAACCACTGCATTGTTTTACTAACGTAGGAACCACAGTAGGTATTATTCAGGGTCGTGATTATATATGTATTATTAGGTATCCATTTTCAAAAATAAGCACTGGTTGCAATACAAGTATTAGGTATTAATCCTACATCTTATATTTGGTGCTAGTTTGTACTACCTGCTAGACTCGTCTACAACCTTATTTAATGTAGAGTCTGGGGGATAATTTACCATACGTATTGCGGCGTTTAGAAAGTAATTCAAGCATATCAAATATTCGTAACAATAAAATAACTGCTAAAATTGACTATGATCACAGATTTTTTAAACATGGAAGCTTTTGTTATTTAATTATTGTTTTCTTGAAAGGTACAAGTTACCAAATGACTTGAGGAAGATAGCGGGGTACAGCTGGATTCAGAAGGCCCACGTTGGAGCTGACGTGTACGGGAGTAACTTTACGACGGCCAACATGGATCATGTCTAACATAGAAATTTCCCTCTCGCACACACAGACATACCCACCCTTAAACCTTGTGTGTGGTATTTAAGGTCGTGGAGCTCTTGTTATATTTGAATATATATAAAATTGAATGTTGCATTATTATTATTATCGCTTGATAAATCAATATTGTTTGAATAAGAACATATTATGGTTAAGACATCAAAATCAATTATTATTCTCCAACAGAACTTATCCTCTGAGTTATTTATCATTATGATCTCGATCAGAAAAAGAAAACGCTACGGAATAACTTATTTAAGGCGTGCAACCGATTGTGTGCTCTATTCGAAGGGGGTAAATTTACATCCCGTATAAAACCGATGCGGCATGCTCGGAGCGATTTCGATTTGGGATACATGAATGCGTGCAAAGGATTTGGACTGTTTACGACTTCGTGGGTGGTTGTGGGCGTGGCATCTTCCTTCCTCCTCGCGCCCGAGGATCCTGCGCATCGCTCTCTCCCCCACGGCCGCTCCCACAGGACCTTCTTGTTAAGATATTTTTTGTTCCTCGCAATTCGCTTTATGAAACGGTCAGACAGCCAAATATTTACACACGATTTTGTAAATCTTGTTACCACACTACCATTTTTTCAGAGGATACATTGAATTATTCTCGTGTCGCTAATTGCTGCTTAGCCGCAACTATTATGGAAACCACCAACCTTTCTTCAAGCTGTGTCATACCTTTTTTACACTGAAGATTCAGTCAACAAACACGCATAATTTAAAATAATGATCGCCATTCAGTATTTTGAAGGCATCCAAAAAATTAACATATATAAAAAAAATCAGGTTCGCGGCTAGGTACCTAGTGACTGGGTACCACAGACACGACTAGTGACATGTGGGTAACTAAGTATAGATATACGAGTACATACTGTCATTTATGCATTACATCTCTATCCTTCACATCACCATGATAATTAGTACCTATCTCTGTTTGTTTGATTGGAACAATAAAATCTTCATACGATTACTAACAAACTTTTTAATCACGTTTATTTAGGTAGTTAATATAGTATTGGATTGCGATTAGTTTTCTTTCCCGCTTCTAAGCACGAGTCTCTTTATCGACGGCTAGACAGCTCCCATATATTCGTAGGTAGGTACTCCAACACACTGCTCAACTGCGGTTTGCTAGAGGAGCGGAGTGGCCACCCGTTCATACGCTGATGAACAATTGCCACTAACAGTGACTTTCATATGTAGTAAAGTTATATTAACAAGTAACAAGTATACATACGATACCTATGTAACAGTTACTAGGTAGAATCGCTTATTGGAAAACTTCTCATTTGTAGCTATACATATTAAAAATATTACAGTTAAGCTGTTCAAAAAAGAAAAAAAAACATGAGTCACTTAAAGTAAATGCATGAGTCACAAAACATCTGAACCGCTACCTACAACAATATACTAAGTTGATGATATTAAACGGTTGTCTATAGAAGTAGAATAGAAGACGGCAAAAGACTGACTAATTTTCATAGAACGCTCAGTGAAACATTCCTGTCTCATCTCACGGAGATTTAAATCTTAAGTATTATATGAAATAAATAAAACAATTCAATGTTAAAACGTAAACAATGGCTAATGGTCCGAGTGCTTCTGCACAAAGTATTTATAAGAAGCGCTCTGTTGGTGCCGCTGGCGCTTGTGGGACAATGACGATTATTTATCTAACGTGCAGACAAAACAAAAACACTGCTCCTCGACATTACACCATAATGAAAAAAATGACAGCGACACTTAGGGAAAGTTAACAAGCGCACAAAAGCTGTGGCTGAAGATTTTAAGATAACGCAAACACGCATTTTAAAAGCATGCGGCGTACGGTACCTTTTTGTGATATGCGTCCACATTGTGCAGTAAGCGCATTATGTACAGTTACTTTTATAAAATGACCCCGAACCAGCTAATCCTTATCGGTATTTCACATGAAAAATGTTACTTAAAATTTTTGTCGTGAAAAAGCGAGACTTTTTGTTACATACATACACATATGTAAGCAGGTACTCATCATAAATATATGTATACAAAGTAAACAGGTACTTACATACGAACATTGAAAATAATACATAGAATAAATAACTGTCTAATGTGTATATCCATAAGTAGTAGGATATGACCTATTAGTACCTAATTGTTAATTGGTAGAATAAAAACATAATGTCTTGCTATAACTTAACTTTATAATGTTTTAATTCGGTTCCTTAAACAATAATTATCGCAAGACATTATTTTTATACGTAGCCGTACTACACTGTTTAATTATCTTTCAAATTAGGTTGCCCACCCATAAACTAACGAAATATTAATTACCAGGCACCTACATCATATCAACTCGGCGGCGTATTATAAGTGGGTGGCTATGCGGTTAATTTCTATAGTAAAATGTGCCGAGAGGGTAGTGGCGCAAACGTAATATTTTGCATCGTATATTAAAGCTTTTGTGTTCAAGATAGCGCCACCATAAAAAAATATCGACGGAAGTAAACCCACAAAGCGAATGCCAACGAGGCAAAAACTCGCCAAAAAAAACTGCATAATGCGATCGTGAGGGAGTGTGGGCCTCAACCGCTCTTGTAAAATTTATAACAGCTCTATTCTGTTTACCTGCTTGACTTCGTTTTATATTGTCCTGTAATTGGAGGCATTAGACGATGAGTTATTAATTTATTGACCGTAGTTTCGCTTTAGTTTTTATGGAAGTGCTAAAACGTTCGTCATTCTCGGTCTTTGTTGACAGACGCTTGTGCAAGAATCTCTTTTTGTTTTTGTTTGCATACGAAGTACACTTTCGGCTTTTGGTTTTGCTTTTAAGTGTACATGTTTATTGAATTACTGGATGGTTCATTAATTTTCATTAATCGGTTCAGCCATATTATATTGTCAGTTTAATCCTATATATGTATATATCTAATCATGCAGATTCAAATAGTTACCGAATATTCTCAATATTCTTTCAACTATATATTCTTATCATCTTATAAAAAATATACGGACAAATACTTGAAAATCATTAGCATAGGCAGTTCATTTTTGTTTTTAGATTCAGTTAAGTGTGTCTTGTAGGAACTCGATGCCGCAGAAATATATGGGCTAAATATATAATGTATGGTATTGATGTGTCCAAAGAATTGCGAAAACACTAAATTAGCAAATGGTAAGATCACGGGTCCCCGAATGATAGGTAAGTTGTAACTATTAAGTGGTACACTACAATTATGTTTGTTTTAATTAATTTTAAATATTTTTTAAAATAACTTTATTATTGCATTCTTAACTGCTATTTATTTATAATTTAAATTTCTTGAAAAACATAGGTAGGTACTAATTTTTCCAACATGAAACATATGCGGAATGGAATTTTATTTTATAATATCATAACGGCAGCTTACGTTGCAATACAATGCCATTATTAGGGCTATTGCTACGTAATTTTTACTGTTTGTACACTGCTCAAACAACATGTATATTTTGTGTTCGGAAACCCTTTCGTGTCGAAGGTTCTTAAAGACCTACCGTGCGGCGTGCGGGCACTCGGCTGGGTGACTAGCCCCGAGTCAACACAGCTATTGCGCTCACGTTGATGTCGTTTTATTCCACCCTAAATGACATTTAGCACAATTAATATATATATTTGTGACTGTTATTTAATTGTAACAAGTTTCAGTAAATATTGGATTGGCTGGCAGAAAATACTAAGTGGCATTAAGTCCGCCCTTTGTAAACAGCAATGAAGAAGAAATAAATAAGCGTTTTATATATAAAGCCTTTACAGACATAATTATATAATTATAATTATATACTATTATTAATGATGTACATGTTGTCATATAAAATAAGCTTAATTCAAATAACTACGAGTATCTACAAATTTTTGTTTTGGTAAAGAAATACCTAAATCTTTTTTCACTACCGTTCAAGAAAAAAAATCTACATATATATAATATAAGTGTTGTTACAACTGTTAAAAAGTATAGTGTTAACATGTTGTATAATATAGGTTTTTATATGTAGAATATACATTAATATTTAAATTGTGTGGGAACAATAAAGAACGAATCCCAAATCCCGAGCAGGAGTAACCGACGAACTTCACAGCCGCCTATCAACGCTGTTTCTGTTGGAATTTGTGCCTTCACTAAATGATTATTCTCTTTGTTTTCTTTTCGTCTGGGCTTCCAATCGAAACGTTAAAACATTATTACGACTTTTGTACCTCGGATGGCTCTAGCTGCGGCCATGCTATGGTCGTTTTATGTAAGTGATTATTTGTTTTCCCATACGTTGCTCTACAGTTTTAGTGAGCTTATGCATGGAGTTATAGATTATAGAAGAAACATTTATTCATTTACAATTTGTATACATTTCGATTGAGAGTTTTAAACTCTTTTCTGTATGATTTACTTTTTTGTCAGTTTGCAAAAACCATGATAGGACATTGGAAACATTATACAGATTATACATTTTGTTATTATAGATTTTTGACTTAAAAGAGAGATACTAGTTTAATACGGAGGTAGTTAACAAACTACAAGGTCAATTGACCTTGAATACTCTCTACACCTCGTAAGAAAATGTGCATAATATATAGAGACAATTTCAAATACATATTTATACAATACTAGTGGACCTGACCACGCGTTGCCGTGGTTACATTACATATGTCAAATCATATATATGACAAATATCGTGCGTTCAAAAATTGATTTTATGTAAAAAATTATTGACAATTGACATTTGTTAAATATTTGTGTTATAAAAACTATCCTATCTTTTAAGTTGGATCAAATAATAGATAATATGTATAAATTTTATCGAAATCGATTCAGTGGTTTCGGATATTTACGCAAACGAACATCGTGACACAGGATTTTTATATATATAAGAGATATTTGTTAAATGTACAAATGTTCAAATACATGTTAAATGTACAATACTCGTCTAGAGGATAAAGTCTGCAAGCTTTGTATTTGAGAGTTTTCTTTCACCCTTTAATAGTGGAACAGCAATAGAAGTGAAGCTGATTAGAGACAGCAATAAGTAAACAGTAGACTTCCACGGTAGGATGCGAAACAACCGAGCAAATCTTTACAGAAATAAATATAAACACAAGTTAGTATGCTTAGTACCTACACTTATTTGCAGTGCACATTTTAAAAACTTATATTATAGTTAAAAGGTACTAAGTAATATTAGGTATGTCTAATATTAGTAATTGGTAATGGGTAGTGAGTTCAAGTTTCTTTGGCACCTGTAGACGAATGTGCCATTTACATTGTAATGCTCGCGCACAGCCTCCAACCTGTTCGATTAGGAGGGGAATGCCGTCTGCATACTTACTGACTCGCCATAACTTATAATCTATTGTTAATTACCGGTAAACTATACTTATATCCGAGAAACAATTTTATTCTGTTTACAAAAATAGCATTGTACCTACTGGAAGAATTAAAACCGTACACTTAGACAGCTCCTATTTTAGTTTACTTCTGACGGTGACTTTATTCGATCTATTTATTTATTCACGCGCAACCCGCATGGATTCAATAGAGTCCTAGGTGCATAACAGTAAAATAACATCCGTACACACAAATATGTGATTGATTCGGGCGCGGGAGAGCGGGGGGTGCCGGCGCAGCGGCAGTGACCGCTGCAGCCAGGTGCGTGCGGCCATCGACACCATAAAATTAATAACCCGTCGAGCCTCCTAACCAATGCACTCTTGAGCCTCATGCGCACTTCACACATGATGCATTCGAAAACACGCGCTTCAACTATTTTTATACATTTCCCACCAAAATCTTAATTACTTCACGCACACCTGTCGCCGTTTTGAAAAGACATACTCGTATGAACGGTACGTGCATCGATGCCATCTTATATTTAAATGTTCTTTATAATGGTTTTAATTTTAAGTATGTGTTATTTTCTACCTAATTATATACTTATAATATTATTATATGTATGGAAAATTAATAATACATGTATGTAGTTCAGGGATGTCAGGATTCTTATAATAAAATTTAAGGGTTTTTAACATAGGTACCTACAGCATGTTAATTAACTTAATAGAATACTGTCGGTACCTTTAAAACAATTTAATAATCATAAAAATATTTTATCTTATAGAAGTATAAAACTTTAGCTGCTAATTTGACTATGTACCTATAGCTTTACATTTACGCTTTGTATAAAAACGTTAGTGACTGCAGACAAATGTCCATCAAACTGGTATAAGCACCGAATTTCAACAATTTATCAAAAGATATGACAAAGGAATAATAGCCATTTAATTCCCACAAATTAAATTATCATTGGTCCTTTCAACGCATTGTGCTCCATTCAGGGTTGATGTTAAATTTATATTTAATAGCAGCGCGAGCAGATGAGGTCCGAGCGCGGCGGGGGGGGGGGGGGGGGGGGGGGGGGGGCGCGGGGGGGGGGGGGGGGGGCCGGGAAAAGGGGGGGTTTTTCCGCCGAAATTGCGCGGAAATTGGAAAACA
>DWGJ01002918.1:0-14529 GCA_018246895.1 Aspitha aspitha aspitha | reverse complement strand
AATTGGAACCAGTAGTTCCTGAGATTAGCGCGTTCAACCAAACAAACTCTTCAGCTTTATAATATTAAGTATAGATGCAGTCTGTATGCGTATTTATTTTCTAACATAAGGACATGAAAGATACCATAGAGATTACCTAATAGTTTTAGGTTTCTGAACTCATTTTCCACATGGCCAATTTATTTTGTTTCTATATAACGTCACTTAAGATCCACATTTTGACTTTATAATCTCTATAAATTATATATTGTATTAATATAGCATAATTAGACATTAACTATACTCACTCATAAAACAATGTGTTCAGATATGATGTTATCTCGAAGACATTTTTTCTTTTAATGTACCTAGTTACTTCGCTACTCATAAATGAAATTAAGATTAAAATTGGTTTATTAAATAATATAAGTAAGTACATTTTTCATTATCTGTGTTATGTTTTGTTTATATAAGTAGCTATGTGTATAATAGACTTATTGTTATGTATTGACCTAATATTAGCTCGAACATTGGCTATATAAATGGTATGTACTGACAGTAATTGTTTATTTATATCAATAATATGAATGTAACCTTTGATAGGGACTGCTGGGGAAGCCATAAAATGTTGTGGAACATTTGTCCGCCCTAATAAATTCCCCATTGGCATACTGACAGCCCCTCGCTCTTAGATACTGTATATAGTTATGTATTTATATGAAGTTACTGTGAATCTCCTCTGAGCTATAATTACAGTAAGAAATTATTGACTGCCAATGTACTTCATTTCATACTCACCGATGTATGTTGATCTTAATCTGTATAGAGGTTCTTTATCTATATTTATGATATTGTTATTTAGGTACCTATATATAAATTGCCTTGAGCTTGTGCCCGGTTTTATTAATTTCTCATTCGTTACATTAATATACTCAAAGTTCATAATAATTTTTAGTCTTTATAGAAATATTTCATGACTTATGATTAAATCCTTTTATGTATTTAGAGGGTTACATTTATTTTGTGTTTATACTAATATTTTCTTTCTTGGCAAAGCACCATATTTTATATTTTATTTGTTAAATGATCGACTAGCATTTATTTTTTGCCGCAAATGGGTTTATGAATGTAGGAAAAAAGGCATTTAAAGGCGCCCCGTATTGCCATATACCTAATATGCTATACAAATACAGTAATTTTTTGCACTAAATGAATTCTATAACATTCTATACTTATATATAAAAAATAAATGGACTCTTTGTATAGATACCACTAAATAGTCCTTTTATAGGCATAACAATAAAGGGGCTATTTCACGCCATGTCTATAAATAGCCTTTAGTGTTTCAACAAATTTGAAATTGAAATTGTGTAGCATATTATTACATCCGGGGCACCACCTGTAATAGAAAAGCATTTATTTCTTTATATATTACAGACAATTATGTTCATTATGAAATCAACGGATTGTTAATATAATGATATTTTTAATGAGATTATTTATTTTATTCATCGTCTTAATTGGGGATTTTAAAAAGACTGAAATGTTCTATGGCAAAAGACATGATGCTTCTTATAAAATAACATAAATTTTTACTATACATTTTTATTTTTATGCTATATGTATGTGTAATAATAAATTTCCACAGATTCATTATGACCGATTAAACCAGAGATTTTGATTGATAAATAACATTGCTTTGTGATATAATGTCTTAATGTTACAAAGGTCGTTGGTTTTTCGAAAACGCTTAGATTTAAAGAAAAAAAAACATTTGCACGATTATTTTTTGCCATTTTTCACCTATTGAAAGACAATTTATGGTCTTGTTATTGTTCTAAATATATATATATATATATATTGTAATAAGTATAATATAATAATTATCTCGATATGATGACATTACAACTAGCACACAATGTTATAGACGAATTTATTTTGCTTTTCTTGGCCTATTAATATTTTATGTTTGTAATATTAATATAGATAGACACTGTGATGTTTCAACATTTTAACTTTTTATATATTTTCACTGTAGAAATAAATTCATATTCATTGTTAGAATTGTTTTATTTAATTGACCCTTTACTAAAAAAATTGTTATCAAATCAAACCTAAAGTTATTTAATTCACTTTTGTTTTGAAGATCCAGGCTGTACTTATACATGAATTTCCCTGCTTCGAAATTGAAGTCAATAGGCTAATGACCTTCCTGAACTGGGGAGTTGTTTGATTGTCAATAAAGGAATTGGTTGTAGAGTGAGTGTATCCGATTATAAAAATTCTCAATCTGTTTATTCATTATAGACAAGCATGTTTGGAACCAGATGTATGCAAGCTCTATAAAGACTAGTCCCAAGGTATTCTATTATTACCCTAGTAGTAGTAGTAATTACCCCAGTAGTAGCAGTTATTACCCTAGTATTAGTAGGAACAAAATCAAAGATAAAATATGTAGGTAGTAATTTTATTTATTCATATAAATTATTATTCAATTTAATAAATGCTATCGTGTTAAACTAAGCAGTAACAATTTCAATTTAATCTAGTATCAATTCATATTACAAACGCTTTTCGTATCAAATACTAATTTTCTGTTCACAATATATTGCTTGATCTACTCTAAGGATACAAAAAAACAGTTTATTATTCAATTACAACTTATCTATTATGTTTATTATGAGCATATCTTCCGTTTTTGCAACAGTGTTCATAGGTTTTTCCTCATCATTCTCCGATTGCTGAAATTTTTAGGCAGGATAAAAATATTTGGAGCAAAGCAGGATAAAACAGAACTCGGAAAACCCAACAGGTGGAAGATACAATACATCGGATTAAAATAATTATTTTGTACTAAAAATTTTTAATCTAAAAAACTGTATTAAAGTGACTTTACTTAATTGGTATTTTAACAATTTTAGCTGTAATCATGAACAAAATACAACTTCATTTATTACATGTACTGTACAAGATGTCGCAGCTCAACTAATCTTAAAGAGATTAATCCGAACCTTTTCGAATTGTTAGTCCCAAGTAATGTATCTTCCTCCCGTTCAAATCTAAGGTTAACAAGGTTATGAAATTAGTTGCACATTAACAAAGGTAAACACAATACAGTTAAATACAATGATTGTCAGCTTCAAGAGGTCACACAGAATGAAAGGGCATTATGAATTCCATCGACTCTTCAGCAAAAATATGGGTGTTTTATATACGACAAAAATTTTACTGTTTACGCATTGTACGTTCCGGTATAACAAGAATATTAGGTGCTGACCTAAAACGCCAGTCAAGCAAATAGATATTTTTCGGTTTATAGTTTTGCTTTATAAACAAATTTGGAACGCTTAACTGTGCTCAGCGTTACACAGTCAACGGCATCAGACGCCAATCGGGTCACATTACAAACGGACGTGTGTCCACTACGAAGGAACTTTCGACCACCACTCGTCCCAGCTGTGCACGCGCTGCGCCGGATCCAAGACCGACCAATTGGGCGAGGGCGCGCCGGGCGCGAGCCAGTTGAAATCGTCCAGCGTGGCCCAATTATTGTTGCGGCGATCCAATGTGGACACGTTGAAATGCTTCTCCAGACCGTCGTAGCGCAGGTTGTACGGCGCCGTGCGAATCGCGGTGCAATCCTCCACTATCCCCTTGCTGGTGACGTGCACATATATATCGCATCGCGTCGACGTGTGCATCCGTAGCTGTTGGCACGCGGTGACGATTTTACAGTTCGTGCACTTCTCGACGAAAACGGACGACGTCACCGGACCGGTTAGCACCACGCAGCCGTCTAAATCGGTCATGTGCAACGTGCCCATCGCGCCGCGAATCCCCACCGTGCAGTTTCTGAGGTTTCGCAGCGTCACATCTCTCTGGTACACCTCGTCCTCTTCTAGCGACAACACCTCGTTCTCCCTGCAATCGAAGCCGAACAGCTTCTCGCCCCATTTGTTGCTGTCCGTTTCACCGGCGGAGTGGCTGCCGTCGACCGAGTCGCGCTTCTCGCTGTGCGACTTGGGCAGCTTCTTCCTGGTGAAGCCGAATTTCTTCCGCGGCGCGTACCTCTCCTCCAGGTCGTAGCATCTCGCGTGGAGGCTCGACACGATGCCGAGGTACTTGCGCATGTTGAACTCCTTGAGGAAGAAAGACGAGGTGACGACATACTTCTGCAGCTCGTTGACCTCCCGCTTTATATTGTCGAAGTGAGACGGCAACACTTTGGTGTCCAATGTTGGCACTTGCGCTAGCAGCTGTTCAACGTACTCCGATCTGAGCTTGAACGCTCCGGAGAAGTATTCCTCGTTCTCATCAGACGCGTCCACCTCCTCCCGCGCCCTGTGCGCCTTCTGTAATTTCTCCAACCGCTGCGCGTCCCGCCTGCTAAGCCTCTCCAATACTGTGTGCTTGTCGCTCATTTCTTCAACAATTGGTCCAATTTCTCGCGTAATTCGGGGCTGGGGTCGATGGCTTCCTTCAGCACGGCCACCGTGTCCTTGGCTACCCTCCTGGCGTCTGTGTGTTTGGATTCTTGGTTATACTGTAAAATGCAAAAAAAACACCAATTTAGCCACCCAATTTGAATATGAACAGCTACATTAAGGGCATCTAAAAAGTTACAAAAGTTAATGTGACATTGTCTTCAAAGGTTATGACACTCAAGAGGATTATATTAATATACCTTACCACATGAGATGCTTTGATAAAATAGAAATGGTGATTGTAGTATGAAGATTTTAATATTATGTGGCAGGAATAACTGTCCAAATCTTTGTATGGGATTAATTATAGTCCTTTAAAGGTCAGCTCCGGTAAGTATAGAAGTATAGTGTGAAAATTTAAAAATTATTCTGACACTAATAAGTTGTAATACAACATTAAATGTAAAAGCACAATGAGTACGATCAAACATGATGAATATCACAATGGAAACAATTAAATCAATGATGATGTGGTGGACACTGATTTCTTATGAATAATTTATATAGATACATATTTATATCATACAACTAAAAATTAACATGTGTGATATACGACCGCAACTCTTACTGTATGTTCCGCTGAATATATCTCTCTAGTACTGTAAGATCCTATATGTATCTTTATATTCATATGTATGTATGTAAGGCCAGGACATTTTTATAAGCTGTGAGTTTGTATTTCATATAGTTATTACTGGCTGATGGGGGAGTCAAGAGCCTCTGAAACTAGTGTGTATGCATGAAGAAAGTGATGAGTGTAAAAAAAGCACAGCAGGTTTAGGAACAGAGATATTTGGCGCTCAGTGCATTCTGCCTACCCCATTAGAGGCCTGCCATGATGGTTTAATAACAATTTCATCATACTTTAACATTATAACACTACATTAAAATTCATTCTGTTAATTAACAAATCTTGTGTATTGATGCACACAATTTTTTGTACAGAGTGTGACCCCCTTAAGCAAATGCAAGCAGATTGAGAAAAACTTTACTAATTTGGGAAGAAACTAGAGTGGAATACAAACAACAAACAAACAACGAAGAATTCACCTAAATTTTTTGTGACTGTTTAGAATTACTTTCTTTTGCATTTACTCCTTTGAGATGCTTAGATATGCGACTGTACCTATTTACATACAATATTCGGGATTTAAAAAATTGTCCTCGAAATGTTAAGCACATTGATAACAAGCGTACATACAATATGCAATACAACATCAAGATATAAGAAAAGATTAGTCACAGTGGTCAAGAATGAAATTAAAAGAGACATATACAAAATAAAACTTTGTTTAGTACAACGGGACAAATCAGTGACCACATCACAACGGCAAAATAAAAAAAAAACCAATAATGACCTTTTTAAGGAGTTCATCATCAGGTTTGACAAACGTATACAGGCCGTAGCCGACAGATCCAAACGTTACCACCCAAAAAGTGGCCTTAACAGCAATGTTCATCTCACCGAGGGTTAGATTTTGCCTTCGTTAGTCCACACTTTGTGGTCTAGTTCGCGCGTCTTTTGGTTGCCAAAAGATTCGCCCAATGAATAGAACGAGTCCAGCACCCAGCTGTGGTTTTTATACATATAGTAACGAAAATCTGAAATTAAACATTTACACGATTATTTTTTTTTGGTAATGGGTACAGCAGGTAAAGTAATAATGAACTGCTCTTGGCACATAACATACTCGTATACTCATAAAGATATTTTAGGGAAAAAAAATTAATCTAACAATAACAGCAGATGGATTGATAAACATAATTCATTAAAATAGGTGGGGGTATATGGGGTTAAATCAAGACTTTCCGTTTTAATCATTGATACATTTCATTACAAGAGAAATACTGACAAAAGTATAGGTAACATCTTCAAATCGAGGATTTTATTGTCATTTTCATTGTTATATCAATCGTTTTTGGTAAAAGGCCTTTCAATGATCAATAGCTAGAAGGCAAATCGTAATCAGTTCATGCATACCTCTTTCAGTGTTCAATTTATACCACACTCCGTATGAAACCGCAAAAGCAAACGCTTCAGCCACAAACACCGTGCCTAATGTTAAACTGACGTAGCGTTTTAACTTCGAATTAGGCTTCTTAAGCATAATAACTAGCCGAATTTAATAAAAATTTTGATATTCTATGCGGTGTCCTTTCATTAGAAAAATTATTTCACAAAATGTCGTACGTGATGACGTAAGACAAGATTTTTTTTATTCTTAACATTTCATTTGATATAAACATATTTTCAACAGCCAAATATATTTTAAAATATTTGAAAAATTTAATTATTAAACTAGAATGTTCAAATATCTAATTGAAAGTTCCCAATTAAATCGAAAAAAAATGAGTTTTTTATTACACCTATAACCTAGCAAATAGGTAGTAAAACCACTTGATGAAAAAAGATCATTAACCATGTGATGCTGACAGGGGAGAAGTGGTTGTAGTGAGATATCACGTGTATTTTTTATTCAATGCACTACTTTTAATGCGAAAAGTGAAACATTTTGAGACCATTTTGGGTAGACAGGAAAAGTAAGCAGGGATATGAAATAATTCAAGAAATAAAGTCACAATAAATTTTGGCATAATAATTTATTCTTATATTTACATTACATATGATACAATTTACAGTAGAGAAATATGAATGCACAATCTTACTCAACTGCATCACACTCATATTGGTAGAATTTGATGAGATTATCGATGTCGATATATATATTAATTTGAATAAAAATATTCCATTGTCACAGTGTCTTAATAAACCGATCTCTTTATTAAAGTTTAAACTTATTAAAGTTTCATTTTTTAATAATCTTGATAGACTTATGCTATTACAATTGAAATTATTAGACAAATAGCCTATCTGTAACTATAATCTGTGCACTGATGTCTCAAATTATTTGCACTGTAGTGTATGAATTATGGAGATATATTAATTAAACAATTACTTTATTCTTCTTCAGCACAGGTTTCTGTACATGGTTCTGTTTCGATCTCGTCTTTCTTGTCTAAACAATATTGAGACACTTCTTTGTTCCCGTAACTTAAGCCCTGGGGGTAGGATACAGACAAAATTCGTTACTTTTAAAAAAATCAATCAAAGATTGTCAATTTTCTTGATCAAGCTAAAGTAACGGCTGCAACCGTCTATATATACACACTTACATTCTCCTTATACTTCCCTACAGGCACTTTGTCCACGAGGTGGTATCTTTCTCTAAAGTGGTAGCCCTGTAACACGTTGTCGATGCAAATTCCCTCGCATTGGGTCCAGTCGTCCCAATCCGTCATAGGGCATTCTGTAATCAACGCGTTATTATTAAGTTTTACACAAAAAAATTGCACCTACAGGACTACTTATTAAACTTTGCAATAAGCGATCATTCAAAGCTTAAAGATCAATCTTAAATTACAAAATATAATCATATTTTACGGATAGCGATGATACAAATGCTATGCAATCTGTGGTGAGCAATTGAACTCACTGGCTGACAGATGGCAATAGTTTAAAACAAAGAAACAACCAGAGATCAACAGTAAAGCAAGAAAACTCCGTACCCCGTATTTGTAGTGTCATACTTCTGTAACCGTAAATACAATACCGTATAATACAAACCATCTGTTTCATCCTTCTCCGACTTTTCTGTTACTGATGCGGTGTGGGACGTGTTCTCCGATACGGTATCGAACGAAGGCGTGAGCCCCTGGTCCGGCGGTGAAGCATCGGTCACACAGCTCATTGTGTTGTACGTTCGTATTAAATCGAATCGTAGTCTCGCGAACGGTTTGGTTTGTTCTTTGGGAATAGATTTATTAATCACGGCCGAAGATATCGGCTGCGGAGGCATCGTGTCTTCGTTTGGTGACTGAAAATTGAAGCGCAAAATTTGGTTGTAATATTCGCAATATTTTTTGGTAATCTGTTGGTAATCTGTTCCGAGCGTTACACTTGCTAACTTGTAAATTCTGTCGTACTTTTAAGAGAAACAAATGATAAATAACAATAGTTAGATAAATAATGTTGCTATTATTAACGGCGCTACTAGTTAAGTCAGGTATTACTTTTTAAGTGTATATTAGACTGTTAATGCACCGTCAAATTTAGCTTAGAAACTTAAAAAAACTGAAACTTTTTAAAACTTCTTAACGGCATCTATTCTTCCTGCCTCCTACAACTTAGAATCTTTTAAAACAAGGGTGAATAGGCACTTTCTAGGGGCGCGTGCTCCATCCTAGACTACACCTCACCATCAGATGAGCTCGCAGTCAAACGCTAGCCTATCCTATAATAAAAAAAAGTTATGAATTTTCAATCCGATAGCAAAGATTACAAGCTCACTTCAAACGACACGCCGCTGTCCGTTCCAGCGTCCAACGGTGCCAGGTTTAGCGTCAGATTCGTGGCCCACTTGTTAGTGCCGACCTCGCACAGCTCCATGTTCGTGACGCCCAGGAACCAGTCCGGGGACGGTATGATCCCCGTCGCGAGTGACACCAGGTGGTGTTCGGGACTCGTGCGGAATATCGCGTTCGTTACCATATTCGGTTTGGGCTGGCTGGTCGCTTTTATTATCGTACGGACGGACGCGCCGAGCTGTGAAACGATGATTAGTAACTTAGTACGACCCGCCTCGCGGTCGAGTGGTTGGAGACCGTGACCGCAAAATCGGAGCTCGTGGCTCCGATTTCCACCCGGGACAAACATTTGTGTGATGAACATATTTGTTTGTTTTGTTTCTGGGCGTAACAAAAATATCTATATAAGTACTATATCGTATGTATATGTATGTTTATCAGCTGTCCGGTCGCCATAACACAGCCTTTAAATTGCCTAATTTGGGATCAGACAACCGTGTGTGGAATTGTCCCCCAGTTATTTATTTATTTATTTTACTTATTAAAATACGCATAAAATAAATTAGTAAAAGAAAAAATGTTTTTATCATATATTCTTTAAAAAAACATCGGGTTGTACTCCGGAAGTGCTGGTAGAAGTGAAAAAATGAAAAGTTTAAAGGAAACATAATGTTCATGACTCAATTTATTAGACGACGACGACAGACAAGACAAGACAACCAACAAACGCGTAGATACAGCACATATCTAAAATACCGCCTTACTAATTTTCGATCAGACACGTGTCCTGATGCGAGTTTAAAATTTTTTACACATCACAAAAAGTGCACAACGCCGATAAACAAATTTTCACTTAAAAATACAAATAGTTGCTCTGTGTTACGCACCTACTAACTACCTGGAACAACCTAGAACCTACTAACGTCTGCACTAGTCATCGCGGTTAAGATCTAGAAGATTTTTTAACTGTCAGAGAATCTCATTCGCAAAGACATTCGCGGGAAGTCGTTGGTAAGAACCTGTATTTAAAATATAAAGAACATCGTCGCTTTCTTAACTGCCCAAAGGTTTAACTGGAAGAGAATGCTTCTAGCATTAAGTTCGCCTTTTTGTACCTTATTTTATAAGTTGCAAATAAATAATAAATAAATAAATAAATAAATAAACATCATCACACACCTGTTTACGGATCTCCATCTCCAGTTCCGTGGTGTTGCCCTGAGCGGCCAACATCTTCAAGCCTTGGCTGGCTTCGGTCTTGTACAATTGGAAGTTCTTGCTGTGCGAGGCGCCCACGACATCGCTGAACCGCGCCAGCTCTTGCATTTGCGGGAACATCAGCGGGTGAGTGTTATATGACCAGAGCCCTTCGAATGTCACCTGAAGCATTAATTTAACGCTAGTAAGATCAGACGTTTAGAATACGACTGTATCTAGATCTTTTTCTAAAGGATTATTTAAGAAAATGATAAGATTGATGTAGACAACAATTCATAAATAATTTGATTAATAAAATCTCGTTCTCAGAGTTTACGAATAGTACAATTTTTCAGTGATAGACAGCTTTAATAGTGTTAGAAACCTTATGCTGCCAACAGATTGACAACATCTTGCAATTAATAATGATCTTTGTGTTTTTCATTGACGTTATAATAAACCAATGTAAAAAATATGTACAAACTAACCATATACCGTGCATCTTCACAAACGCGGCAATCATCGTTTTCAGTGGGCATCATATCCTCAGCTTTACGCACATCTTCGCACACACGCTTCGAGAGCGGCCCTTCATAGCTGTACCAGACGTCCGGTTTAACAGCCAGCAATGCGTAAATTGTAACGCATTTGTTATCTTTTGGCGGAGCTTTCCAATGAGCCTAAATTTAAAAAAAAAGTTGTTTGCATGTTTTTTTGCAGCTATATTTTTTGATATTCACAGAAGAAAAGCCTGTATTGAAACTATCGAAATTATTATTTTGCAGATATATCTTGTCTAAAAGTTAAAAAAAAAGTTACGAGCGTTTTAATAGTTGACGTGAAGGTAAAAATATCCTTAAAAAAATCTGGGTTTGTAAAATCTTTCAACGTTGACATCAACCATTTTCATTCTAATTTAAGATCTGTGAACATCGGTTTCAACTGATGAAACTTCAAAACGAAACAGGAAATAAGAGATTCTTTTTTTATCTTCTTATGAGTAAACGATCCTATAATTAGCAATATTCTTGCCTGGCTGGCCGTAAACCTAGTTGCTATGCATGGTTGTTTCCCGGTACTACGGCAGATCACATGGGAATACTTACCTCTACATAGGTCTTGGGCGTTATATCCGTTTGTATAACGGAGTTGTCGCAAATGGGATTCCTCACGGTGCTGCCATCTGCGGTCGGCACGATCTCACCCGCGTCCAATAGGAATGGCTTTCTTGGATTTTTTTCGTTGTGTTTAGTATCACCACGAGCGGATATAGTGAACGCGATGAACGTCGATATTTCGTCGGTGGAATAAAGTCTGACTGAAATACCGAAATATGGTTTGTCTAATCAAACGAATATAAAAATAATAAAACTAACGATTTTAGTAGTAAACTGTGTATCATATAAGACGATAAAATTAATATTCACAAAGTAAAGAAGATAAAAATTCTTTACGCCATATTATGACGGAAACGATTGGGTGTTATTTTGACGTTTTTCGAAAAGGCGCGAAAACATTGAATGTCAAAGAGAAAGTTGTTGGCCTGTGTGATTTTTACATTTAAAAACAATTATCCCAAAACATAAAGTTTATACATTTTTAATTAACAAAGCTGTAAACCGGTATAAACTTTGTTTCCATTGATGATCCTGTGTTAAAGTTCAGGATTTTGGCCACATTTTTCATTTAAAATTGAAATGCATTAATAAAAAAACTTCTAACCTGTATACACACGTGTTGGTATGTATTGGTCCGTAACTCCCAGTATGTCAATTTTAAACGTGTTGTCAGGTAGCAGAGGTTCGGTTTCAGCCCCCAGAGGTCGTTGGTCGCAAATCTCCTCAATGCACAAAGATATTTTTACAACTGGCAGGAGAAATACCACTATTCCAAACACAAATTTTATCATTGTTCTCACTCTTTCACAGTAATATCTGTTGTGGCGGGAAAGTCTATCTAAATGTTAAACAGCTAAAAAACAATCGTTACGAATACATTATATATGATTAAATATTATACAAACTACGGACCTTTTAACGATGAAAAAAGCAAAACCAAGCCATACGCTGTAAATAAATTGCAAATTAAAAAACCTCCGAACTACGACCTATTGGAATATTAAACATAATTTAAAAAGATTCGGATTTATTAGCAAATGTACTGAACAAAAAACGAGCATACAGCATTTACAAAATGCCGCTGCGGCTTGAAGACCAACCTGATAAGACTAACTCGTACTGTGCGTATGAATTGGATTTTATTGTTATTGCTACGTACTTATTTACTACGTAATACTAACAATTCATTACAACAAAAACGTCGAAAGTACGTCATAAACACTTCCATATTATTAACTGAACAACCCACAGATAAGTATAGTTACGGCGTCACATAAACACTCTTTAAAGAACACTCACCTTACCAACGTCCTTTGTTTGTACATTAAGATCTGTCTGTCTTTCGGACAATTGTCGCCGGGATACTGAACTGAATGATGTACAGTAATTAGTGTTAAATTCACGTAGGTATAAATTACATCTCCCACACTTATTTACGCCTCGAAATGATCTTGATACGCCACACTGGGTATTGTCGCACCAGAAAATTTATGTTGAACTAGGACAGTGTGTAATTTCGTTACGACTTGTTTATATTAGCCGCGCAATTGATAAGCTACTTGGAATTGGAACATTCTAGTGCATTTCCAGGAATAAACTTTACATAATATTCAAAAGAGATTCGTTATTATGATTATGAATTATACACGAGTGAGTAGGTATCTACTAGGCAAACATAGACTGTCATCAAGTCATCATCCCTTTCAATCACGCTAGACGGTACTTGTTTAAATATTAGAGGAATAAAACCAACAATGCAAGTATATGTATATTTTTTTATTTTCTTGGTTTTTTGACAAGTATTGTTTTATATGGGATAATATATATAGGAAGAGTCTTTGAATAGTCTCCAGCATCTTAATCCTGCTAATCGTGTTATGATGCCATAACATTACCTTTATTTATATTCATTTATTACTAACTTATGTCACTAACATTCTTTAATATATTATGCCATACATCTTCACAACGTTATCCTTGCGTGTTCATGCGTTTCTTTTTAGAACTCCAAGAATGACCAGGAGGAATTGGCTCCATTATTCTTCGTCCAGCTGTAAACGGTTAGACATTAGAAAGTTGACATGAAGATAATACTTCTAGCATTAGGTACCTACGCCTTTCTGTACTACATATAGAAGTTACAAAAGAAGACTAAACGAAATGAAATGAAAGTTTGTGCTGAATGAAACTATTACATAAAGATTTGTTTTACAGAAATTCTCTGAAAATGATTTTAAAAGCTTAATACCCATTCGAGTCTACCATTCAGGGGCGTCTGGATTCAAATCCTAGCGTACATCTCTGACTAAATTGAGTCCGTTCTAAATTAAACATCACTCATTACAACGATTGAAAAAAACATGGCGAGGTAACCGACACGTGTAAAATTAATTTTTTTTTTTAATACGTTTCCTCCGCTGCCAGTGACTGGAAGGGGTGACTTTTAAAAAAATACCGTTATGTTTGCGGCCTGTTATAGGCCTGTTATAGGATAGGATCCTTCTCCACACGGCTTGGATCGGCTTTATATCTACAGCGGTCACACTCATCGCGATGTGAGTTAGCAGTCTCAGCCTCTTGCATTAAAAAACACAAGCCATCTTCGAGACAAACCTGATGCGTGCTTGTACACTGGGCGCTCAGTACAATCGGTTTCGCATTGTTCCCTGTCGAAATCATCGTACTGGTCCTTACAGTATCTAGGCACTTCCTTCTTTGGCGCATCCTTGGCCTGGTGACAAAACACGGTATAAACATCGGTCCGTAACTGATTTACAACTTTTAAACCTAAGGTGGTAAAACCTGTACTATATACGGTTCGTCCGGGGAAGTACCAACGCCACACCTACTCGTATTTCTGCCGTGAAGAAGGAACTTTTGGTCTGTGTTTTGGTCTGAAGGGTATGGATGCCACGTGTACACCAGAGACGAACTTAGTCCTCAAGAGTGGCAACGCATCTGTGATCGACTTCGGATAGAATCAGCCCTGTTAGGAGTCGGTTGCTGATGTCCATGGACGGCAGCGACCACTTGTGACTGCTGCCTGCTCGTTTGCAAAAAAAAACCTTAGCGCTCGATAGAGCATTACCAAGGTTTTGAGTTATTTAATTATTTTTTTGTATTCGGTCCTCTCTGTCTACCGTGTTAGGGATTTGGCGTGATGATTTAATGATAATAATCCTCAAGAAAAGAGTGATGAATGTAGACAAAGCATGTTTGTAAGAACAGAGATATTTGGGACTCGCTGCTTTCTGCCGCCTACACGGTTAGGGACCTGGCGTGATTGTTTAATAATAACTAGTGGTCGCTTACTGGTCGAAATTCGACCATAATAAAAAATAATTCTTTGACATTTCTTTGGACTTTTTGTTTGACATTGACAACCA
>DWGJ01002917.1:0-14531 GCA_018246895.1 Aspitha aspitha aspitha | reverse complement strand
ATCACGCTATGACCAATAGGAGTGGAGCAGCAATGAAAAATGGTGCAAAAACGGGAATAATTTATATGGCAAGACATCGTTTGCGGAGTTGGCTTGATTGTTCTGTATTAACGCGGGTGAAACCGTGGGGCTCAGCTAGTTGTGATATATACATATAAACTTCCTTCTGAGGTATTAGCGGAGCATTACGGCTTGGAGTATTACGGCATAGGGCTATTCAAGAATGTGCTTTCATCAGATGTTGCCTTTGTCAGTAAGCGATGGTCACCATGTGCCATCAAACGCTTTGTCTTCTATGCTTGCTAGGCGGAGTCAACCTATCGAACAGCATCGAGATCGTGTAAAGGGCGACAAAACCTAATAATGCACCTAAATATTTATTAGATTGTCAAATAAAAAAGAGACTCAGCCTGGACATACTCGTAAAATAAAGTCGAGTCAACGAGCGATAAATAGAACGAGGAAATCAAGAGACATAAAAAAATAAGGTATCTGTCGTGTCTGCTACTTCGATAAACAAATGCCGCGCGATAAGATAAATAACCAAATAATACAATGTAGGTACAAAAACATCTCGTCAACGAAATGTAACGATGATTATATTATGCACTTCTAAGTGTCATTATACACACCCGTTGAATAAACGCACACCGGCCAGCTCAAACAAGTTGCACGTACCTGAAACAAAATAAAAAAAAATGAAGACATACTTTTTATCAAAACTACGTCATCCCATAGATTTGAGGCGTATCAAACGAGATAAGGCGAATATAAAATGTACATTTGTCCGGGGAAATTTTATGGCAGTCATAACCGAAGTGCGCGTTCTTGCCAAGTCGTAACATTATTTCTTATTCTCGAAGATAAAGCGAGCACAATTTGGCAAAGTTTGAACGTAATGAGTTCGGCGCGGCCAAATGCAAGTCAAACGAACCTTGTCCGTACGCCCACTTCGGTCGAATAGGAAATTGTTTCGCTCGGCGAAATTGATGAAGACAGCACATGAAAGATATTATGCGAGAGGAATAAACGTTGAGAGCTACAATTTACAATAGTTAATGATTATTAGACGTTCATTATTTTACGTATGTAATAAGTGGCACATTTCAGTTACTCGGCGATTAGCAAAATGTGTTTTAACGTTTACGTAAATAAAGTGACACTCTTAAAAAGCACTTTCTGCTTGTCTTTTAGTACCTGCGAAGTAATGTTAAGGACTTACAATTAGATTTTATATTCTTCATCTTCATTTCAACCCACAAACACCGCCACAGCACACGGCCCCTTACTCTTTGTACTACATAGGTCTTTGGTACACGTAATTTTTTTATCCCTTGAGAATCAAATGTCACATTTTTTAGGTACTACGGGGGTATCAATGAACACATTTGTGTACCAATGGGCGCAGGATACGAAACTAGCGTGAACAAGCGTATTTTCCATCGGATCAAAGCTGTCACACCAGTTTAGCAACATTTCATTCAGCGTTGTATTTTTGTGCCAACCGAACGTTACCTTTTGATCGTAGCGCACACACAGACACGCACGATCTCGAAAACACCCACATTCCTAGAGAACGGAATATAAATATGGAAAACAACATAATAATTTTTATTCAGAATTACATGTTCATAAGAAATTTGTCACACTCCACGGCTTTCTTAACATATTTATTAGTAGCTTCAATTTTATGTTGTGTATTAAGAAATAAAAAACACCATTGCACGCCCACGACATACGCGGAGAGAAGATAAAGGACTCTTTCACTTCGTATATTTCGTTACATCTATGAGTATTGATCAGAATTTATTCGATTTATAACGACGCTCCTATATCAAAATATTATTAAAGCTGGTGAACGCAGATCCCGCGGATTAGGTGACTGATTTTAATCTACAATCTACAAGTCTCTACAAGCGACTATACTTGAGTATTATATAGTACATTTTTTCGCGTGAAGTAATTTAGTTGGTTTTCACCCGTTGCCCATCTCACATCATCGCGTGTAGTTCAGTTATCTAAATCACCGTATAATCAGCGTTATGCGATTTTTTTCACTCCTACTACAATAAATAACTGTGGTCTAACAAGCGAAAATATCCACAGGTATTTGCGCAGACATGTGATTAACGTCGCTTGAGACATATTATGCTACGACAAATATTTTTTAAGGAGCAATCGAGAAAATTCTAATCAACGATTAAATATGAACAGTTTATGGTTTGCTAGTATATTTCTATATATTTGCTAGTATATTTGCTAGTATCTTTCTGTATTACTAGAAAGGTGTGGCCTAAAGACATGGGCCATCCTAGGGTCACCATGATCTTAGACATGTGTAAAATCAGAGCAGTATTTAAAGCGTACCTACTCCGAATGGGAGAAAATTGAGAGTTGTGAGAAAAAGATAGTTATTTTATATCAAGATAACGTACTCGTAACAACGGCACTTCGAACTGACGTTTGAATTTTTTTTTTTAATAGGAATAGAGTAGCAAACGAGCAGGCAGCAGTCACAAGTGGTAACCGACTCCTAACAGGACTGCAGGGAGCTGACTGTTAGTGTAAATTCAGTTAGTACAGGTGTTAATAAGAATTAGTTGGTAAGTATTCTTTAGTAACAGGACTGCAGGAATGGGAATGTTACTGATATTAGCCCAGTTAGTGTGAGTTAGTAGGTGCAGTTAGTAAATGTTAGTAGTTACTCTATCAGAAGTCGGTCACAGATGCGTTGCTACCCTTGAGGACTAAGATAATCGCCTCTGGTATACAAGTGGACCGGCATCCACACCCTTCGGACCGAAACACAGTTGAAACAAATGCTTCACGGCAGAAATAGGTGTGGCGGTGGTACTTCTCCGGGCGAACCGCATACAGATTTTACCACCTAAAATAATAAAATAATAAGAAATAATGAAAGACAAAAAAGGGAAAAGAAAGGGAATTAGCTATTAACGTTATTACATACTGGTGGGTAGGTTTTGTATACGATAATACACGCTAACAAACCCTATAGGTATACGATGCTTGCACAAATTATAGTTAAGACTTAGCTAAATTACTGGTTATGATTCCGGTTCTACTTTATTATCTAAATAAATCAACACCCTGAACATAATATGAAACATAAATTGTTTTATAAACAACTGCTTAACTTGTATTTTATCAACTACCAACATTAAGAAACACGAAATACATATTATTTCCAAGCTTGATGATGCTTAAAGGACAGATGAAGTGCGGTTTCAATAAAAATAAAATAAACAGAGCAGGTATATTCCGACAGCGCTACGCAGGTTTCCCTCAATTATTTTCTACTAGTTCAATTTAAATAGTTTCCATTCACTAATTGCTTCTATATTAGGTAAATTTTTTTACAAAATAATATCGCTTTACTCCTGAAGTTAATTAACATTACGGATAACTAATTATAGCGTTTAATATTCGAAAGCATTCGAATATTTAGTAAATATCTAAGTTAACAAAATGAAGTCATTTTTCTTAAGTCTGAAAGTATAATTGTTTCAATTGTGAAAAAAAGTCTTATGTGACAATGGCGCAAGATTTAAATTTAATGTGGGCAAGGTAGATTTCGCGAGGCTTTCTGATGGTGCAAAAAGAAAGGTTTATAAAATAAAAAAATAAATATTAATATCGTCACCGCCAGATCTCTAACGGGAATAAGAGAGCAGATATAATAATAAAGAATACACGTATAGAATTACAACATTGTATTGGTTAGCATTTATTGTTTTACGATTCACTTGATATTTATACGAATGGAATAAGTACGTTTTGACATTCTCATTGTTTTCATTTTCATTTCATTGTTCTTTCGTCATTTTTACGACAAATCCTATTTACTTGACGCATTACAATTTGTAACCGCTGTCATACATCAATGTCAATGTCACCAATGTAATGTTCTGTTTGAAACTTTTGTACTTGGAAATAAAGGGTGTAGTTGTAGGAGAGAATTTGACGTATGTACAATTCGGTGAAACACGAAATGCGTGTAACGACTCGATGACATGACCTCTTGGGATTGAAAGTTCCTACAAAAATTTGGCGCATTTGCATGCCTCTGTGTAGTAATGTATGTACACACACTTTACTAAGTAGTAATTACTCAATACTAGCATGCTTATATCCTTTACACAATCATAAGTATACCTATCCTTACTGTTACATGTATTTTAAGTCAAACGAACTTTTAGTGAAGTTCGATCGAAATTGTGGGAACAGCTTCAATTGAAGCGATTTGTTGTTTATTAAAATTTGAAAATAAAACATGTAAATTATTAATATCAGTGATTATTAAGGCGATAGTTTTTTAGATAAGCAAATTCATTAAAATGTTTTATTATAATACATATTATAAATATATATAAATTCCTTGCTAGGTCAAAAGGAATTTACACAGACCGCGAATGACCGATGTATGTAATTATGTATAGTTTTCAGTGAACCGGAAAATCGAACGTGGTCACAGCACGTCTTTATCGTAATCCGTCAAAATGTTTTTGGTTATCACTATTCTCGCAGTTATTGTGTGATTATTAAAAATTGTAATATATTATAATGGTATGAGTAGCTACAAAGTACATTAAGCTTATAGTAAATGGAATAATTTCCGATACATTTTGTATGCTATTGTTTTGTTAAGGTCAATTCTGCTGTTAAATAATTTTCTGTGCACTAGTTTTAGGTATGTTTATTGAGATAAAAATTGATTTAGAATCGGCATTTATGTTTTTCTACACAATAAAAGTCAGTGTTCAGGCAGCACTCGTTGGGTTTGGTTTTTATCGGCCCTACCTTATCCTTAAAACTGTTGTCAGAGAATACCTTCGGAACCTCCTTACACTTTTATTACGTTTTTCTATCAAATGACGCAGACGGTGTGAACAATAATTCTAATGATTTTCTTACTAATTTACGGAGAAAATATTACGAGAGGTAGGCTTTTCTATTCAAGCATCTTATTGAATCAATTCACGTATCTTATTGAAATGGGCACCAAACAAAAATATGTGAGTTAAACACACGCTACTTTGAGTTGCTTGTGAGCGTTGAATTAGTTTCATTATAGAAAGTCAGATTTGTTGCAACAATCGTTTTTTGTTGTATTTAAGAACACAATTTTTTCATTGGCACAACACAATTGTTATTCCAGCTATGTAAGCGTGGAGCAACGCTATAATAAAACAACGTGCCGTGAGCAAAATGTGAGCAAAAACCGGAAGAGCGTGGGTGGCGATGCGCGTCACGTCGGTAAAACCAATATTTGCGTGATTTGCATCGACATCAAAGTTCCATATGTCATGTCATCCGCTTTGGGCGCCGGCTCCCGTAAACTGCCGCAGCGCAGCACGGTATTAGAAATGATGCAGACGGGTAGCACAGTGAAAGAGTAGAGTCAAAAGTAGCAAAGCTAACTGTCCCGAACTAATGCTCTTAATAGATGTGCTAAGTTTTATTACATTCAAAACTTGATAATATATAAAGTAACATAATTAAAAAGTTATACAATACAGTTAATAACAGACAGTAAGATTGTTCTACCAATATATGTATGTATAAGTATATTATACATATGTAATATGTATACAATTGGAGATTATAAGCATACTCGTATATAATGATTGTGATGACTGAACATTTAAGAGCACATTTCTACTAGATTAAAGAGTAACATTTTACATATTTAGATTTACTTTACTTTTCGTACTTTCAAAAGCGTAAAAGCTAAAATAACAGATCTCCCACGCGTTTTTATACGGAAATTTTTCTTCAAACACATAACACGTCTCAAATTATTAATAGTGTGTTAATATAATAAGTAAAAGATGAAAGAGTCGGTTTGTATATGTACTCGTATGAAAAAGTGATAGACGCGCTTATTGAATTCAAGTTTATAATACGGAAGATGTTTCAAATTTTATAATAATGATCGCATTGTATCGTGATAGTATCTTATTACTTTGTAGCAAATATTTTGACTATAATTAATGTCTTTAAACTTGTGGGCCTAAATATGTTACTAAATTATTTGAGTTGTAGTATTTACTATTTTAGTAGTTTCTATACTGTAGTAATAAATAAGCGTACGTGAAATTTGTTGTCTGTTGCGTAATCTTGCGAATTGCAGACAATATTAGCATAAAATATGCTGCACACCAGCTCTTCAGCTTATTATTAATATTTTAATGACAGCGTCATTACAAAGAAATGCATTCAAAGAGAAATTTTCATATCGCTCTCCAGAGAGAATTCAAATGAGCAGCATTATAAGATAATACGAAATTCCTTAAAGGAATATTATTTGTAATAATACATAGGAATTAAAATTACAAAGGAAATTATTAATCAACGTATTCTCTTTTTCCTTCGCAGCGGGGAATTGACGATTAACAAATGAACCATTGTGTTGGAGTCATAACTTATCCACAGAAAATCTGAATGAACCTTTATAGGAACAGTTTTACCTCTTCCCTGTCATCTATTACCACCTCACAGAAACGTATGAACGTAATTCCAAATTTGAAATAATAATTTTGCAGTCTTTTAATTTGGAACACTTTCATAAATGAAGTCTCTTAAAATTAAGTGGCATTTGAGAGAGGTTCGGATCAGTCTTTAAGAATGCCCACGGTAGCCAGAGTACAAGTTTTAATAACCAAAGGTCACAAACTTCGAAATTCTTCAGATTTTTACATATTCTCAAATGACCATTCGATCCCGAACTAGACAGAACCTATAAGCAAATTAGACTGATACACGATATAAATATCTAAAAACATACTTATAGATAGATTATTTTTAAATAGAAAAACTGCTATCAAGCATTGTTTCTCGTATATAACAAAAACTACCGATTAATATATAAAAACATGTTATACTTTAATGAAATAAATGCCAATCTTATTTTAGTCCTTGCTAGCGACTTCATTTGTCGACATTTACTTAACCCCCACCTTATCTTATTTTGTAAGCCCATCCAAGAATTTTCAACGTGTAAGTTGTGATTTCGAATCTAACAGCAAATGCAAAGGTCAAAGATATAAATGTCAAAACCTACAACTGCCTTTTCGTAAATTCATACGATTATTTATATAACCAGTATCTAAAGTACCCCTTTTAACATTTTTGTCTGTCTGTTGGTTCATTCGGGGTAATGTTCAGAAGGGCTTAAACGATTTTGATACAATTAGTACCGAAAGATAATGTAAAAAGTAATAATACTAGAATTTACACTCAAACTTCATTATGTTACAATAGATATTTAAAACGTTAATTAACTTTTGGGTTTTTGATACCATTGCTTTTTTTCACCATTTACTTCATATTCTCGTCTGTCATTATTCATTCTGACGTAAAACCAAGTCTTCTATTTCAAGAACATCAAAACTTAATGATCTTATTCTAAAAAAAAAATAAGTCAAATCGAAAGAGTTTTCACATCAATGACAACAATTAAAAACGATTTCATTTGAATATTTTCATAATAATTAGCAAGTTTAACGACATGCACGATTTATTTAAATATTATAAATGAACAAATATTGACTTAAAATTATAATCTTTTAGGAAGCTAACAGTTCGTCCGAGTTTATATGGCACCATACTTTTCAAATCAGGCGCGTTTTAATTTACAATTAACGCTAATATAAGTTATAATCTACAACATATCTACGGATAATAATTCCACGGGCATTTTGTGTTATATAACATATAAATATATATAAAAATGAAAAAGATGAACACTCACTCAATGTTCTCTCACTATTCAGACAAAAGTGCTCTTAACATAGTTTGCATGCGGAAAAATATAAAAATAGGTAATTCCTTTTATGATGGTTCTCTTCTAGTCCTGACTCGCATAAAAGTCAGTTTTATTCGCGTACTACGACATCAAAGCACTCGCAGGGAATCTCGTTCAAGACAAAGTAGACAAAGACAACTTTTGAAATGCATTTAATTGTTGAACATATTGTTTTAAAAATTCTCTATGCGATACGAATGCTCATTTTAATGAATTTATGAGATAATCGTTTTAATTAGAGCTCGCTCACCATTGAGGGCGGAAGCAAGATCACCACACTGATTTTCAGTGAGGCTATATGTGCTTGAGTAGGGACCTTAGACAAACAGTCGACACTCCGAAGTGCAGAAATCGGTTATTTCTAGCGGTTGCCGTATCTTATTCATTTAGTCCACGATATGTTTTTTGGCATCAAATGCACGCTTCTGAATTTACAAGCATTATTGTAACAATCAAAATATGTATATCTCATACAGCTACATTGTTTATTCCGTTGTTTGCTGTCTGATTACTGGTATACTATTACATACTAAATCCGTAAACGATACGTATGCCAAGCAATTAAGTTTCCGGCAAACCAAAGTAGAGGCTTCTTAGCTTAAGTAAACGATGACTCATTTGGGGGTGAAAACTGAGTCCATGGACTACTATGTACATATTATAATGTACTTATCGGCGGACTATTCAATAGTAGGCACTAGGGTTAAAGAAAAAAATAGCTTGGTAATGTTTAAAGTTTTTCTCTAACTATATTATGATTAGTTGATTACTTTACGGGATACATTTTTAATAATGTAATGGCTAACATTTCCTTACATGTTTTCATTTAAAAAGCGACAGTATTTTATATTGCGTAGACATTGGTATTTACTTTTATGTACTAATTCTCGTTTTAGTGTTTAGTTAATTAGTGTCTTGTACATAACGTTTATTTTGCACTTTTTTAAATAAAGTCATGTGCATTATAATATAACTATTTTTATTCCAAATCATTTCATCATCTTGCTTCACGTCGAGTACCAATATATCAGATTGAAACCATTTGTGGCATTGTCTTGAAATAGAAATGCAATTTAAAGAAAAACTTTGAAATAAAAATGAAATACGTAAATTAGTAGGATAACTTATAACTTTTTTAATGAAAGAAGGACAAAATAGCTACACAATGCAAATGTCGATCAATGCAAGTAACGAAGAAAACCAAGTCTGAATCATGACTTAATAGTTCAGTTGCCGGCTGATGGAGAAATAAGAAATGTCCAAATCTAGAACAAAGAGATGAACCTAGAAGAACGCACGTCCGGTTTGTAAGGATATTATATGTAGTAGAAATTTGGCGCTCTTTTCATTAGTGACCTGGCGTGGTACGATTGTAATATCTCTTCAAGACATTTTTATTCATACCAAGTTGCTTAACTGGAATAGACCTCTCGTGGGGGTTAAGTCCACTTTTATATATATATAAGTGTTCTATGTAACACTACACTGACCTTTGTGTACAATAAAGACGTTAACAATAAAAATACATTCTATTTGTATGAGATGACAGCTTCAGTACATTGCGTGACTTTTTGTCCTACATGATCTTTCTATAGTAGAAAATTTTATCTTCATAGTTTTTTCATACCCATATTCTCTCAACGAACAACTTCTCAGATAATGATTTATATGAAAAGATGCTACGTTAGTTACGAATATTCGAGTAGAAGAAATATATTGACTCCATTAGTATGCTCTATGGACAGGAAGCAATTCGCTTGGTTTTTTCATAACCGGAAATGTAAACCGGTAAGAGATAGGTAGTGAGTGAGCAAAAACAGAGACAGCACTTCCGACCTACACCTCCGGGGAGATTAATTATTTTTTGCTACGATAGCTCTACCTAATGTATTTGTCGTCATGAAAACATGAAACAGAATCCACTAACATTCTAGTTTTAGTACACTAACGCTAAGTAACAAAAACGTGTTTAGAGACGCGACGTTGTTCTTACAGGCCCTGCTGTAATAAGTTATTGTACTACATAAAACATTTTTGAGTTATGGATATCATTCAGACTGGCATATTCAAGTGGTTATAGAATTTGACTGCCGAGCCGATGATAGTGGATTCTATTTCCACTTAACACAAAATTTAACAAATTACTCTATATAAAAATGTATTTGGTAAGACTGAATTTGGATGAGATGAGGGCCACCTCTGATCGCACAATGTTCTAGAACTCAATTTTATTTTTTCCGATATTGGCACATACCTACGATAAGCTGTCACGTGGGCTCACTACCAGACTGAAAACACATTTTAAATTGGCAAATACTTTAATTTTATTTAGTGCTAGGAGTTTCTTCTGCTGGCATTTCTCTAATGACATACCAAAGCCCGAGGGGCGTACTAAGCCCGTGTTCAATTATGGCAACTTTTAGATTCCAACTAATTTGAATACTAATATATCTAACAGTTTCTTCATGACCACTTTAAAGATCCTATGAAAAGATCCCATAAGATTATTTCATCACCGCCAACAAAAATTTCAATTTGACCTCCAACAGGTACCTCACGACGCTCGAACTTTACGGCCGATAAAAAACACGAACAAGCGAGAATCCTTACAAAACCGGATTACTTCGATAAATTCAGGGGAATTAAAAAAGAAATTATTTGGCAAGATTAGCTATTGTTTAATTATTACAAAGTTTTTCTATACCCTTAGCAAGATACTTGTACAGCCACTGGTTACGACTCGGGCAATTTCGTAACATTAACATTGTACGTTATTTTAGTGAAAAATAAGAATTTTCTCGGCGGTCTGTTAAGCAAGGAAAAAACAAAAGCACCCGATCCGCTGAGTTCATTGTTGTTTCTATTACTCGATTACCAAATTTTTTTTCTACCAAACAGAGCGAAACGTTTTTGAACTTTGTACCTTACGTACCGGAGAGAAAGCGTTTTTTCTCATTTAGGAAAAACGTATGAAGTATTTCAAGACATCTGCCAAATGGTTGGACTATTCTCGCCTACACACGTGTTTAAAGCGTTAACACACTATCCAATTCTACATCGGAAAGCTATAAGAATAGAAAATAGGTTCAAAACATATTCCTCATCTTATACAATTTCTGCATTGATCTCAAATACGACAACGGATACTTTGATATGTGTATAAATTTGTGTAGCCGAGTTTTTCGATTAATTAACCCAACATAGTAAGATAATAGTCTCTTATAATTATATATATACGTAGGCACGTTAATCGTGATTGGCGACAGAACCAGCGTAAGATACCGTGATAGTATAGTGTATATGCGCTCTTACGTTAATAAAATGGCGGGAAACCATTTATACTTATTCATTCGTTCCAGCAGAGCCTCCTGTTCCCTCACCCGTCTTCATTGTGCTCATATGAAAACAATTTGTATGTTGGAGTCAGTAAAAAGATTACTACTACATGGCCTTTACATTGTTCTGTCAATGGCTCATAACATAGTTCAAATATAACAATCAAAATATCCCTTTTTAGCAGTTATTTATTTCGACAACCGACGTTTTCAATGGGCAAAATAAATATATACTCTGAACATTTTCATCAAAACTAAAACTGAAAAGAATGCTTAGCAATTGCAACAAAAATGCATAGGCCCCAATATAAAACTTTATATCGGTATAAACATTGGAGCATAACAATTTACATTGAAAGCTAAAATATAGGTATTGGTCCCGAGTCCAGCATAACGTGAAATTGAGCGCTTTTCAATTATTGCTCCCACTATTTATCGCTTCATACTCTACATTTATCTATGGTTTACTTGTTTTTAGTTACCCATAGTAATAAATTTTATGTACAAAGTAACTCTGGCTGGCTGATATGCTTTCACGATTGAATCACTCCACACTCGCTGATTTTTAATTGATTTGATATGAACCAATGAAATTCTGGGGCTATTTTTACCCTTATCACTTTTCGTTAGCCAAGTAATACTTTCACAAAACAGGAGAGATGTATATTTATAAATGGAAAATATCTCTTATACTATTAATAACATTTGAGTTATGTATGTGGGTTGTAGAACATGTATATGGTATGCCCGGGGCAGGACACTTCTACTTCTATTTATACTTGAAGTAGTATTATTATAACTAATTTGTAATTTGTGTGATACGATGTGTGTGTGTGTGTGTGTGCTTGTGATTTAAGAGTATGCTTTGGCATTTTCTACCTTCACCACAATCCATCACACAAGATCGACCACAGGAGTATTATTGACCTGATCTTCCGCTTACATTCATCGTAACGATGCAACTTATGGAAGACCACTTTTCGCGCTTTATTTACTTAATACGGTTACTACGGTTTTATCAACAAGTATGAGTCTACTGTTACTTAAAATGTTCCTGTATTGCGTTTGTGTGGACATAATAATGGAAATAAAAATAGAAATATTTAAGTAGCAATTACTCTCGTTTTATAGTCGCGAGACATGTAATAAATCCATTTGTACTTTACAAATTGATATCGGTTCATTTTATAAGCGGCTTTGGAAATAAGTACAGATATTTTTAGCTTTTCAGAAAACTCTAAAATCGCAACGAACTTGCTTCTATAGAATAGTACATATGTACTATATACCAATGCCCTAGACGTTGACTTTTGGAGAGAAACCTCAATAATGTGACTATTAAAAATATAAAGGAATTACCGTCGAATTTCGTAAACTCTTGTTATAAAATAAATTGCCACAAGCTCTTCAAAGCAAGTTTTACTTACATCTCTTGTAAGTGTATAAAATGTTCGCATTAAACTTTTTATTTCAGCGAAATTGTATAAGAACTTCACACTTGACTTAACTTGATTATTAAGCTTCGTAGCTTAGTCACGTCACACATATTGATAGCGTGGAGTTATTAATGAAGAACGCCATGCAGTCACCTGGAACATAACAGCACATATGAGACGAGATGCAACAAATGAGCACTGTAATATACTTGTATCTATTGTCAAGACACAATACCTGCGCGTTCTTTTGTTCATAACTTCTAACTCTATGCGACGAACAACGCGCAACAGAAGTACGCCCACGCCTTTCAATGTCGAGAGCATTCATAATGCGCTCGATATAGTCACAGCTTAGTCGTATACTGTACGTGCATTTGGTGAATATTTTGTTTCTGATTGCAAACGATTACTTAAATATACCCTATCTCACTTAACAATCAAACCATGGCTAAGATTTTATACTGACTTTCTAGGTAAGCGTCCTATATTTTTTTTATTGTGCAATAGGCTTGCGTTTGACTGCGAGCTCACCTGATGGTAAGTGAATGCAGTCTAAGACTAAGTATTAGACTATTGCGCACGATCCCTGACAGGGTAGGCGGTAAGCACCCGATGCCAAATAGCTTTATACTTACAAATCCGATGAGCTTCTTCATTGTTCGCTTCAAACAGACACGCCGATTTCGAAGCTCCGTGACCCCGCCATCAGCCAGTATCTGACCCATTTGGTCGATATAGGAATGTCCTAGTCTTTCTTCTTACTTACATCTATGAACAGTCGTATTGTATATCTGCTTTGTCATTCCTTCCGCACGTCCGAACCAATAATAAACAAATTAATAGGTTGATAAACAAAGGAAATGGGTCCTTCAATATATATCAAGTATAGCAATCGAAGCATTGACATTTTCAACACTTTCAATAACTATATGCTATTCATAATTATAAGGTTTAATTGACGAGTGTTACAAAGTGGTGTAGTACGCTGTTTAATTGCGTGGAGGAACTCATTAAATGTTGTGTGACCCGGCCGCAATTAAAATGTCACCTCAAGCTTCCCTCGAGACACGGTCACTATCAAACTAAGGAACTAAACTAACTTAGGAATGTAAGTTTCTAAGCCGAACACAGGTTGTTACAGTGGCAAATTTTTACGAACGTGGCAAGAGAACGTTTTTCACTGGCTTCGGTGTTTATTTATAGTATTTGTCATTAACCCTTATCCGTGGCATTTATGTGGTATATAAATAGCGTATATGTTTTTCAGATTGTCTGCGGTTGGTCTCACTGGCCTTTACAGCTTTATCACGAAAGGTTGGCGAGTTGGTGTCGGATGAGGAAATTTGATATAATGTACTGATGATCGCTTGGTTGCACGACAGACCTAGTGGCATCTCTGTAGGCAGTACGGACCTGGGCTGCGAAAGCCACAAGACCAAAGGGCTTGTAGTATGCTCTGCGCCATTACTTCTGACTGCAATAAAGATCATGAAAGACAATATAAAATCCACAAAATCCGCAAGCAATTCCCAAGGGAGTCAAAATATGATTACAAATGTCTGTAGATTCAGTAGTTAGACGCCCTTGCTGCTAAACCGAAGTTTCGATTTCCACAGAGGACACACATTTGTATCAACAGCACATTGTTTCGTTGTCTCTGGGTATAATAAAAATATCCATATAATTATTACATAGTAGGTATTTTTTGTCAGCAGTCCGGATACCACAACAACAAACTAATTTGCACGGATAGCTATGCGTGGAAGTGTCAAAATAAGAATAATAAATCCATAAAAACGATTAAATTGCCTAATTTGGGATCAGACAACTGTGTGTGGAATTGTCCCCATTTATTTATTTATTTATTTATTTATTGGTGTCATGGGACACCAGGTAGGAACGAAGTTCCTTCGGATAATATAGAAGCAACATAAT
>DWGJ01002916.1:0-14542 GCA_018246895.1 Aspitha aspitha aspitha | reverse complement strand
TGCTACTCTTGAGGACTAAGATGGTCGCCTCTGGTATACGAGTGGACCGGCAACCACACCCTTCGGACCGAAACACAGTTGAAACAACTGCTTCACGGCACAAATAGGTGTGGCGGTGGTACCTCTCCGGGCGAACCGTATACAGTTTCTACCACCTACAAACCACCACCTACCACCTACATCTATCTCGGTTCCGTATCTAGTAACATATGTGTAAATGGATATAAAACGCGTATGCTTGTACTTTCATAGTTTTACGACGGTTGCTTAAATGTACGCTTTTATTGTTTTTCTCAGCAGGTGTGCGAGTATAAACAATGTTTGTTAAAGACATTATAAACTGGATCTACTCGTAAGAGGTAGTAAGCTGAGATCTGGATAAGTTAATCCACAGGTGATTCATAAGTACTGAAAGGTAGTATGTATATGTAGATACGTAAGGAATGGGATTGCTATCGAGTAAAATCATATATTTGAGATAAGATTCCATTGGTATTACAATTAACATTACTTTAGAACCTAAGGTTTTTTGCATTTTTGACACTGACAATAAAACACTTAGATATAACTTCCTTTTGATGGAAATGCAGATACTTCTTTGAAAGTTATCTAAACTTATGTAAGCATACGATGTAACGATGTAAGATCTGGTGACAAGCAACGTACCAGGTAAGGGCATGGTCACGTCATACTAAAGTAATTATTTTCTGGTTTCACAGCGTACTATGCAGTAGGTATCTAATTATTGCATGTTAAAATATTTCTTTGAACATTAATACAATTTTTTATAAATTTCATGTCACATACTTGACGTCGAGACCTCAAACGATGGTGTAGAAAATGCGCAAAATTGTTTGTATGAAAAATTCGTTTATAATTTCATCACTAACATATTTATATGTATAAGCAAACCTGAAATCAATTTGATTTAGAAAAAAATCGATTAGATTAGACTAAATACATTTTTTATTTTAGTAATCATATTGCTGGACCTGGGTCTCGGTGTCAACCAGTTTTTAAGGGATTTTGCTATCGTGGTAATGAAACATTTACTCGCATTAACAAATACCAACGTAAATTAGGTATCATTATATGAATGTCTTTGAAGATCTTATGTAGGTACCTAATTAAAATGTCTGTGTAATTCTTGCTCGAAACAGTTTTGTTACTTTCTCGGGAAACGAAACATTTCGATATCGTCATATTTAGAAAAAACTACGATAACATCTAATTTTATAAAATCAACATTAGCACGGCTTAGATAACAATAAACTCAAGGCTAATACTGATGCAATGCTTTATCTAAATATAATTGACGTTATAATTAGGTCAAACTGAATAAATTCAAAATAACTATAACGCAGCCACCATCAAAAAACTATTCTCACATAATTACTGTAACAATCCGGGTGCTGCGAGCAATTTTATGGCTGAATCGTTTTATAAATTACGTAGGTACAGACGGCACCTCAACACTTATCTAACTCGTGTAAAACAAAATAAAACCTCTTGCATTTCCTACGGACAACGTAGTGGTAAATAGGATGTATAAAAAGCGAACGTGACCAGAGTCCGCCTCCATTATTATGATAGAAAGACCGAGAGAGACTGCGTTGACGCAAGTCAGTGATTAAAATACCGTAAAATAAATAAAATATTGTGAATTAATTTTAGTCCATATTATAATTGAAGTGACGTTCTAACGATTTTATGATGTTAAACATGTTGGGGATGCGACTAGTTCTTGTAAGTGGATACTTTTTTTTCGTAATAAAATTATTACTTAAACCTATTTATCTAAATATATATATCAATATATCAAGAACCCTTTTCTAAATTATATTAAAATTCTAAATTTAAGTATCTAGATAATCTTTATTCAATAACAAAAAATATAAGGTGTAATCATGAGGAAGCATATTTATACTGAAGTATAGGATATATATATTTAAAATTTATACGAACTCTAATCAATTAGAACTTCCTCTGTCAAATTAAAGTAGATAAACCTTTTGAAACAGTTTAATATATACTTTTAATATTTTATTTATATTTTCTATTTAATTTTAACACATAATTTAATATGCGATATTTGTAAGCAGAATTCAATCAAACCCTTTTTTATTTTCATGTCTTTGTGCTATTTAACAGGGAGTTAAAATAGTTAAGTTTTTAAACACAGTTTTAATTAATACTGTATAATAAAAATAGAATAGCTACAAAATTTTCAAATTTATAGGAATTGACATTAAAAACCTGTATTAATTTTTATTATAATATTGTCAAATTTCGTATAGATAATAAAATTAAAAGTGGAGGTCAGATAGGCATTAAAAGCAAGTAGAAATATATACATATACTTATATTAAAGGACTCTATACAGTAATTTTTTTATTTATTTTCACCGTGTCTATTGGTCCACTGCTAGACCGGGTCTCCTTGAGAGGAGTGCTATGAGTAGTGACAGGGATTTAGCCCATAGTCTACCACGCTGGCCAAATGCAGATTGGGAACCTCCACACACCTTAGAAAATATTGTCTACAGTAATATTATCGCAAGTAAAAGTTAGACTTGTTTTCTTATGATTTGTTCAGCTGTTTCCATAGTTCATTAGTTGCACTTTCATTTTTATTATCTCTTCCAATAGCTAACAGATTCCTCTTAACAACTTACTCTTCGTATAAAGTATAACGGTTCAGGGTCCAACAGAAGTATACGTTGGGTACCCATAATTATAAAACGCCATTGTTTGTGTAAAAAAATTCCTCATCTTCAGTTCCTAGTGCTTTATTTTCCTCGCCATTTTGACTACATACCTACTTCCTAAGGCTGCTTTTTGGTGTCTATTTTCATTGCTTTATTGCACAGATCACAGCTGTAAAAATATGAACAAAGTTGACAAATATTAAAACTCGTCTGCATTACAACAGTGTAATATAGATATTATATAGACATAACGCCTTACATAAACCTAAGTGCATTTGCTTTTTGCATTGTACCTATATTCTTGTATAATACTAATCATTTCACAACGACTTGATCATAACTTGTATATGTTTATATAGTTTGACTGATGAAAATTAACCGTAGCTGGTTGCAGCTAAACGGGTACCCACTTGATTACATATTTACAATCAAGTAATAGTTAAGAGTAAGTGTTAGAGACAAAATGTAAAAGAAAAAATGTAAAACTAAAAATTATTTATTACACGTTTGGTACGTTTTATTTCTATTTTTTTTCATTTTATGAACCGTTTTCTTTCAAATTACATAGCCGTAGCTCCAAACGCAGTCATTGTAAAAAAGAAAAACTATTTCGTAAATTTTATTCTAATACTAGCGGCCCGCCCCGGCTTTACACGGATATATAATATATAGCCTATGTCACTCACTGAAAAAATTACTAAAATCGAACCAGTAGTTTTGATTTATTCATTACTGCCCGTGGCCCGCACGCGTTTGGAGTAAAACCATTCCCCTTTCCCTATACCATGATTATTTTATAAACCTTCCTCTTCAATCCTTCTATCTATTAAAAAAAACCGCATCAAAATCCGTTGCGTAGTTTTAAAGATTTAAGCATACATAGGGACAGAGAAAGCCACTTTGTTTTATACTATGTAATGATAATTTCTTGCCTACCTTGCCCTTTGTTTATAAATGTTAATATGAATAGATTTGCATTGTCTGAGGGTAATAATGCATATTTCGGCAATGAAACAAGTATAAGTTGTCAACTTTATACCGACGTTTGCTAAAATGGCTGTTCTATTTGTCGTGACATTTTATGTATTAACCACTAAAAGTATGGATTTTTCCTTTACTTTAAATAATAGGCAATTCAAATTTTAAGCTTACACTTCGTATAATTTGAAAACGCGAAGTATTGACTATTAAGCCTCTTAAATATTCAGTCTGATTAAAAAAATACCTACGGTCTATTCCATTTCTCGCATTCGTTCAACAAAAATTTATTCCATATACTAAACGTGTAGTCAATTCAAATTTTTACCAAAATTTGTATAACTATGTAGTTACTAGTTATTTTTTTTACATTTAGCGTACAGTTTTCATGATCATTGTTTAAATTAATATCCATATATAGACAAGATAAAATAAACAAATGTAATGATAAGTGATAAATGATAAAATAAACAAATATACGTCGAGCCTATGGCGTCCGTGGTGGTGGTTGTCGCGTTATTCATAATAAGATTTTATTATTGTTAACATATTTGTATCTGACCTACTCGAGCCAGAATCGCTGAAAGGGGTGGTATCTATGTATGAACAAAGTAATGAACGCAGAAGAAGCATACTTCATCTGTAAAGGTAGATATTTAGTATTCGATGCTTTCTGTTTACCCAGTTAGGGGCCTGGCGTGATATAATAGCATATTTGTAAAAATGTATTTTAATAATTCTATTACTCTCCCATGTCATAAAACGTACCGTGATTAGAATGTTCTATATCGTTAAGTCGCTTTATGTAGGTACTTAAGTAATATAAATTACAATTTCTCTAAATACTCTAAGTAGGCAATGAAAAGTCGATATTCAACCCTTGCAAATGAAACAGATGCCTCTACAGATAGTTTGCGAAAGAGATACGATCGTTTGCGATCGCCATCGAGTGCCACGCTTTCTAGGGCTGCCCTAGAAAGTGATAATGGGTCGGAATCGTTTATAACCGTCAATCTAGGTAGGTACTATTTAGTTAAAACTGTTCGTTTGTATCCGAATATTTTAGTAACAGTGTTAAAATGAGAATTAACTACTATATTTTAACAGATCTTCAAAAATAGAGTTAAAATCATTAGGATCTAAGAATATATTTATTTGCCTGTTAGAGTACTAAACATGTTCTTTTCGAACCAAACAGTTGACCGTACCGTACCTACTTGAACCTACAGAAAGTCCGATATATTTAGTAAATACTGTAACTTGTAAATAGATAATCTCTTTAGGTTTTCTCCGGCAAAACGGAATTTTTATAAGTATTTCAGATTTCCGTACCTGCATACCTACTTATATTGAAGCATCTAGTGATTTGTGTCAGTAAACAAATCTTTAGTCAATTTTAAGCAGTTAATGCATATTTTTTTGTCAGACTGCCACACTTCTTGATTGGAGATTACGTCATTTGATGTAATAGAAGAATTGAGCTCAGTCCGAGGCATACTTTTTGCTTGCTTGCGAGGTTAGAAACCGTAAGAGTTCGTGGTTGTTTTTTATGATTCTGTAATAAACGAGGCGACGGCTTCAACAACTTTGATTGCGTAAATCAATTAAATATTAAAATAACAAAGTATGTCTATTTTATGATTACAGATCACTACAGCTATTATATCTGGAATAGCAATTAAAGTACCAATAGAAAAGTCAGAGGAAAATAAAAATGAAACCAAGACCATTATCACTGAACAACCTTCACAGAAATCAAATTATTATGAATCAAATGTAGATCAAATAAACCTTGTACCGCCTAATCCTGAGAGGCCTGCTGAAAATACATCGGATGAGATCGCAACGCCCGCCACGTTCCTGTTGCCACCATCAATAGATAAGCTATCAGATTATTACAAGCCAATTGAATCGGGAGAACAAACAGATTGGTATCCAATTGCATCGGTCGGTTCCCCTATATCTAGAGGATTATTGCCACCGAAACACGCTGGTGTAGTACCAATTTTATCTGTGGTCAATCAGTCCGATCCAATATTGAGCACTTTTAGAACAGGCAAAGTAATCGGGTTGGGTAGAAATATTGGATTACCTGTCCCGTCTAGAGATCTTCAACCCCCTTTAGTAAATGCTCCAAATGAATATCTGTCCATAGTGAACGATGAATTATCTCCTCAATTTGAAAATAAAGGAGCTCCTCGACCAGATGGTTATCCTTTAGCAGTTTGGAACGGCCCAATAATACCTGTTCAGAATAACATTAGAGCGAAGCCTATATTTCAGATTCCGTATATGACAAGAAAGTACAAAATTCCCACAAAACTGTATCCAAAAAAATATGGGAGTGAATTTAAACCTGTACCAATTCCTCTAGCACAATTTCTTGACGAGCCTTCAATCAGAGTCGCAAAAGCGAAACCACTTATTCAGTATGACCCACATCTCACTACTGAAAATGAATACATAGCACCATCCGATGAGAATAAAATGTTCAAATATGAAGAAACACAAAGAAACCAAAAATTGAAAGGGGAATCTGAAATTATTTCGGTAAAATCGTTTGCGTGCCATTAATGGAAATGTTGAATGATTTTTGACATATTTTTCGTTAATTTATCATAAATTTTAATTACCTACAATTACTTTGTCATATTTAAATGTAACAAGTAATTATCACAACAGGTTGAAGAGCCGAATGTAAGTGAATCCGATGAAAACATAGAGCCGTTGGAACCAGAGACGTCTGCAACCAACTACAGAACACCACCACGTATGTTTATCTCTCCTACATAATACATTAAATCTATAACAGAGTGCAGCCCAATACACATACACGCAAACACGCACGCACGTGGTTTAGTTTACGCGCTTTTGTTGTATGGTTTTGGGTTAGAAGCGATTTTTTAAAATTATGTAGGTATGTACATACATCTAAAACAAAGTAAAAATGTGTTAGATAAATTTGTTCATGTCCAGTAACACGTAGACTTTTGAAACAGTGCTCATCAATAGTTACCAACGTATGTATGATGTTTTTATTTTCGGAAAAGCAAGACGTTTGCATTAAACAAGAATTTTAAATTATAACAGACTAGGTTTTGCTCGCTTCGCTTTTTAGCTTCGCCCTCGTTGCCCATAGAATTTATTTCGTTCACATTCACACGTCGTACAGTTATTGTGCCCGTACCGTCATCTATAGCGCTCATTTGATTAAAACGTCTTTCACCTAGAAATGACACAATATTTTGAAAAGCGAATCAAAATAACCTATGCCACTTTCTGACCCTTTAATTAACTCCATACTAAAAATAACATCGATCTGCTGCTCCCAATGACCTGAAAGAACATATTAACCTTATTAATGGATTATGGATTGCCTAGCACATCCTTTTAATATTACGTCGATTATGTGCCTTTTTAAAATAAAATATCATTGACCATAATGGTGACAGATAAGCGCTTCACGAGAATACTCGTACGTCCGTGATGTGCCCACATAGTTCGCAAGGTGAGAAAAAATCTGTCAATCTGTATTTGGCTGGTGTAATGAACTATCATGGTCTAATCATAGTCTGAGAGCTGAGAGAAGGCCTGTATCCAACAGTAGGTAGCACGTTAAACATACCTACAAATGATAACACTTATGATTGCTGTTTTAACCAGAACATGTGTACCGTGCACCTCTAAGACAAGCGCCGCCTCCTCCGCATGTAAACCAAGCTCAGAAACACGAGCCACCAGCAGACGGAGAGCGAACGGAGTTCCGGATGCACGGCATGAAGGGCCCCCACAGCTACCAATTTGGATTTGATACCGGAAAAGGGTAATTATAATAATGCTTTAGACGTTTCCACAGACGGTTATCTGCATCCAAATCAAGTAATCTGGTTTTGTAGTCTCGATCTTAACCATACAACAAGAGGTTAGTTATAATAATAAAATGTCCATCTTGTAATAGGTTTATCAATTGTAACTATGTATTATACATAGAACACTAGTGAGGCCAATATTTCTTTAGTTAACATTTATGTATATGATTTATAAATATATAAATATGTATGGTATATCAGATAATTTTACGTTATAGAAAAAATCGACAATTCCGTTATGAGGAGAGAGACAACGACGGGCATGTGAAAGGCCACTACGGATACGTGGATAAGCTTGGAAAACTGCGCGTCGTCAAATATGACGCCGACCCCGAGCATGGCTTCAGGGCAGAAGCGCCGGTCGAGACGGAATGAACAGTACATGCAATATTTAGTACAAAAAGCTATCAGAACGACTGGAATTTAGATACCCAGAAACCATGGATTTATTAATGTAATGTGAATTAATATTGAAGGGTTTCTAAATTGGTAAGTTTTAAATCGTATCGGTATAAATTAAATAGTAATCGGGTAGCCCATTAATCTAAGGCCTAAGTAAATTTGTAAATAAATATTACATGTATTATTATAAAATATTATTGCCATATTATTAACAGAAATCTATCGTTAGTACACTAGATCCCTTATCAACGCAGTTTCGTTCCAAACGTATTTGCAGTAGGCCAGAGCTACACAGTTCATAGACAAGCACCTGTTTCGGCCTTTATGCTCATTGTCAGCCGCAGATTCCGCCTTTGTGATAAAGCGCCCTCATTAATGTATTAATTTTCATTCCAATGTTTTTACTTATACTAGCCATTAATGATTCAAAAAATACTATTCATTTCAATAATTTTTGTTTCTAAGTTATTCTTATTAAATATAATCGTAATATTATTAATGTGTAAATAGATATTTTAAGGGAGGTCCAAATTGACTGAAATAAAGATTATTGTTATTATTTGATTAAAGACATCTTGGTTATAAAGCATTTGTATTTTATTTCTTTACTAGTGGACCTGACCACATGTTGCCGTGGTTATACATGTCAAATCTGTATGTCAAACGTTATTCGTTCAGAAATTTATTCTATGTAAAAATTTATTGACAATTGACATTTATTATTTATTTATTTTGGAAAAACTATCCTATCTTTTAAGTTGGATTAAACAGATAAGTACAAAATTTCATTGAAATCAATTCAATGGTTTCGGAGATTTTCGCAAAAGAATATCGTGATGCGGGATTTTTATATATATATGAGATATAGCCTAGCGTTTGGCTGCTATCTCGCCTGATGGTAAGCGAAGATGTAGCACGCTTGCCTAAAAGATTATTCACTCTTGTTTTGAAAAGATTTAATTGTTGACAAATTTGAGACCTTTTTATTAACTTGATATGTATGTCCGGGCGGGAACCTTCACTGAATTTTAGACCAGTTATCTTTAACAGACTCTGCTGAAATTTGGTACACTAGCTTATTCTGAATGACACTGCATGCTTAACTATGTGACGTCATTCTAATTCCAATATGGAGGATTATGAAAGATGGCAGATTTGTCATTTTTTCTGCACTACTACACAATGGGTATCAAATGAAAGGAGGTATTGAGGAGAATATGAAGACTTTCTTCTTTGTAGGGCATTTAAATAAAAGCTTGTATTTAAAAAGTTTTTTAATATTAATTTATTTTAACTTCTGAATCACTGGATCGATTGGTTGAGTCTAATCTGACAGCAGTAATAGAAATACAAGTAGTGTTGGCACTTCACGAAATAAGTAAGAACGGCTTGCGCCCAGAGAATCGTAGACATATTTTCCATTGTTGAATAGACAATTGTTGAATAGATAAGTGCTCTTATTGATATTTATTTTGCTTGAGAATATTAAATTAAGTCTTACACTTTTAACTACAACATTATATTTTTTTATGTTCCATACAGACTTCTTCCAATGTGTCTTCTATAACCCCAAGGAGACTCGAAGCTCCTATGCGAAACAATCTGGTTGTTAACCACTCAGGGCCCAGCTCACTGTGCACCAGTACCAGCCAATTAACTGCATCTCTCGGTGTTTTGATGCCACCAGCTGGTTTAAGCCCCACCTGAATTTTAGTTGTATTCATTATAGTAAGCATTAGATTTACCTCACACTACAGCTGATATATATTTTGAAGAATTTGAAAAATGATATGACCTTTACTGAAATGTATGCTAAAATATACAGCTACAATATTATAAAAAGGGTATAGCTACTAAGGGACAAAACAACATAAATGTGTAATACCTTAACACCAGACATATTGTAAAAGTGGCGAATAGCTCTACACATCACCAAGCCAATGGCTAGAGTTGCGTTCACTGCTTCTTTTCCAGTAGAGGTTTTTATAAAGTCTGCACCCGCATGCATTGCTACCATTGACGCTTTATATACCTTTAATGAAATATTATTATTATTATACCATAGTGCCAGGTACCTAACAGCATAGGCAGAAAGCACCAAGTGCTTAATTTAATTACATGAAATAATGTATAAAATTTATACATTAAAAATAATATATATATACACAGTTATATCTTTATTCTCAATCTCTGTCCTTGCACATTCCTATGGGAAATAGAAATCCTTATATAATATTAATTATTATATAGGTACATAATATGTATATCTCTATATATTTTAGTTTTATATTCCCAATGCTATGTATAATAAAGTGGTGTGTCAAGTAATAATCAAAACTAACCAGTAAAAGGGGAATTTAAGAATTATTTCAGTGGATATATATATATATATATATATATAATTTACCAACATTTTCAAAGGATCCTAGTTCACCAACACCTAGTATAGCTTTAAGATGAACCTGCCCACATTCTATTTTCATTTTGCGTAATTCATCATATAAGATGTCCCATTTTCCCATAAGTACCAAGCTGCGATCTAAAACAATGTCAATCTCTGTTGCTCCATTTTTAATGGCAAATGTTATCTCTTGTAGTCTTGTATCTAGTGGATACAAGCCAGATGGAAAACCAGTAGCCACTGTAAATAGAAAAGTAAATGGTTGATAAATTTACACTAATTATTTTGTATAATTACTGCATTTTATTTTCAAATTAAAATTCGATAAATCTTCACATACCGGAGGCAATTTGAATTTCCTTTAGGAGGCCCATTTTTTTTATTGTATCATATACATCCCTAACTCTATTGGGGTAAACACACACAGCTGCCGTTGTAAATTTTTTGCCTTCACAAGGTTGTGAGTTATTTAATATCCTTGCTGATAGAGGATTCGCTGCCTGCCAAAAAAAATTAATAATTGTTACTGTTACATTCACACACAGTTCTAATAGATAGGATTATAATAATAATTGGGACTAAATGCTTGTGTTAAGCTAACCAGACAGCTGATAAACACATGTCTACATCCTATACAATATCTGTATGGATATTTTATTATAACCGGATACACTACAAACAATTGTAATTAAATGAGCTCATCTGACATTGTCCAGGGTGAGTATGGAACCCACAACCTTCAGATAATAAACATAGAATAAAAAGGAAATTTATCCAATCTGAACTGACCTTTATACAAAGCCGCATTACATTTGACCGTGTATCATCACCCGACAGTGTTGTAAGGTCTATTAAAGAAACTGCCTTTAACAACCACGCTGTATAGTTTTCAGAGCTTGTTATACTATTCCTAGTAAGTATGTTTTTTACTTGGTCTTCAATACTTTTCTTGTTAATATATATATTATCCCAGAACGCTGGGTCTGGAAATATTTATTATTATTATTTTAACTACCTATAAGATACATTACATGGAACGTCACAAAAATATATGAGTAAACAATAGAACATAATTAAAATATATCTCCAAGTATTAATTTATAACTACTACAGGTTCATCAGCATTACAAAATTTAAAAAATAATTTTTATATAGCAATCTTACCGAAAGTTGACGAACAAATTAACACCATTTTCTTTGATTTTTATCTTTACTATAACTACTTACACAAATCTATAGGAACGACGTCAAACAGCGTTGAACTGAAGAGAATAGTAAAACTAATATTTTTTAGTTATCGTTAATACTTGAATCGAACTAGCAGGTTATCACTTTATTTACACACGGTTCAAGGTTATCGTAAACATGAAGTAAGAGTGCGAATTTTTTTATGCATATCAATTTGAAACGCCATCTGTTTTTTGAATCCATAACTACCGTAATAAGAAGGTCTTTAAAAGTTCCTATATATAAACGTTTTTATTTAGTTGTAATACAATTTACATAGTGAAAAGTTCTAATAAAGGACTGTATTAATCTTAAAACACATTTTATTTATAAAATTTATAGCATCCTTAGCATCCAAATGCTCAAAGTATTACAGTACATTGTACTAAAATCAACACGGAAACAATAACAGCGTCTATATCGCACAAAATAACTTCCTATCGTGAAACACAAACGGAGCACTTCGGTAGACTCGACAGGAAGACGAAGGAGCATAGGACTCAATTCAACACACTTCCTGGAGATTAGCACTTAAGCAAACACAAAATGTAATAATAACATAATAACAAATACGCAAGCACACGTACATGATGTAGATCCACCATATTGTATTATTTATTTAAAAGATGACATTGCCAGAATCCAAAAAAACATTAATATATTATATAATTGTAATATTATTATTATATTACATGGTATTGATATATTACAATTATATTATTATAATCGTTAAATTAATTTTTGATATGTAAATTTATTGGCCTCGATTTTTTTTCAGAATCAAATAACAGATGGCGCAGCTAAATTTTATAAACTTCATGTGTAAGGAAGTGTCCCCCCTTGAAGTACGCCCTAGTCTAAGTCTAATTAATGTTTTATGAACTTTTATTGTTATACAATGTTTTGATCTTTTGAGTTTTGATTTTGAGTAGAAGAACAGGTCGAGTAGAATTGGTTAAAAGAAATCGATAAATTAAAATTTCGATACTGCGTCGTAAAATAATCGATATATATCGTCGATATTTCTGATTTACATGCGACTGTATGCCCAAATATATACATAATTACACAGTTAAAACAAAATTCAGCGTATTGCCAGCCTAAAATGTGTCCATCGAAAAAAAAGAGAAAGCAAATGAGAGGGAATCTATTTGTATGAGAGACTAGCTATCTGTTTCTCTTTTTTGCTCTGATTAGACAAAGATATGTATACGTCAGTCATCTTCCCTCTCTTATTATTATTTATTGGACACTCGCACTCACAGTCCTGTCTATGCCTCGCCCCATCTATGTATTGTTGGTGAATAATTATTATGAGATGACCTGTGGTGGGAAGAGAGCGGCGAATGGACGCTCGGACGCCAAGACGGGAGTTCGGTTTTAGGCGGGAAAAGACTGTATTGTTAACAGAAGTAAAAGTAATATGATGAAATGGGGGTTGTTAAGTGGAGATTAATAATAGCGGTCGTGATTATTGTGTTTCAAAGGATGTTGCCATTTGTTTTATTACTAAAGTAGAGCTAATTAGTATTAGTTCGATTATAGTATAATATATAAATATGGTCTTTACTAATTCGTACTTAAGCAACTTTTTGGAATGAAGTTTCAGGACCGAGAATCGAAGTTGCGGACAGAGACCGGAATCGGAATTAAGTCCTTTAATCGCCTTAAAACTTTCTTAGAACAGGTACCCAGTATTATGCAATTTAATTATGTACCCAACCTTGCCGCAATTTTATGATATATATTTCTATACAAGTTAAGTTGAGCCATTATATTTATATTGTAGGCAAAACGATGTGTTATAATAAATAATATGAATGTACGAGTAAGTTAGCATAAAAAAAGTTTACTGACATTTAACCACGTTTTTGCAATTCATAACGTAGGGTACGTCCTTTCTCTACATATATGTACGTAAGAACATTTATTACAGATCATTAGCAAAAGTCTGCGTTTGTTGGTAACGAGAAATTGGAGTAGAAACAATAGTTGCGCAGAAACTTTCGACTGGGGCCGGGATATGTATAGTAATAAATTAATGGCCACATTTGTCTATGGTTCCACAGAAAACATTGCGTAATCGGTACCATAAAATTGCTCGTAATACCTCTCCTATCAGTTTCCCTGGAAATGGAATCGTTAATTGATGAGCATTAGGGAGGACTTTGTTCCGAATATTCGAATTCAATATTTTCTATTTCCGTAGCTGTAATATCGCTATTAAACTATGTATATATAAAATTAATATGTAGGTACTCATTTTAATAGAAAAAACACCAACTTTAAAGAGATTTTTTCCGAAACAAAAAATAGATTAAAAATACATTAATACTAAATACATTAATATTAAAAAGTGTATTCATGTATACGTACCGATATCTATAAATTCCTTTATCGATACGTACGTAGTGCATGAGTGAACGCACATATTTTCGCATGATAGAGCGTTATAAGTGAGTACCTACCTACGTCATTATTAATTCCACATTTATCTATAAATAAATCTTTGATAAATAATTACTCATTGACTTCATGATACGAGTATTCTAGTTGATAATTCTTGATTAATTCGGACAGGACAACATTTTCCGGTTAATAAATCTATATATATAAAACAAAGTCGAGTTTGTTACAACACTTATAACTCGAGATCTGCTGGACCAATTTTCATGGTTTTTGATTCGTTGCATTTGTCTCCGCCCCGAATAGCAGAATACATCTTAAAAACAATGAATAAAGTACTGTCTGTATTTTTTTAATTTAAAGGTTGAAAAGTGCATTAAGCAGATATATAGAAGTTCCTCAAATATTTATGCGTGCTTACATCTATATATATAAAACAAAGTCGGGTTAGTTACAACACTTAACGAAGCCATAATGCGAGTCAATTATCTGATGAAGAACGAGAAATTGCATGAGAAGAGCGCCGCGTTAGTATGGAGCGAAGAAGGGCCT
>DWGJ01002915.1:0-14543 GCA_018246895.1 Aspitha aspitha aspitha | reverse complement strand
TATCTGTTTCGTCATTCTTTCATCATCCATTCTCTCCACATGCCCGAACCATCGGAGCATTCCCTTTCTCATTTTTAGTTAAAGACATATTGTAATAATACTAATATTATATTAAAGATATTTATACTCACTATAAACTTAAAGTGGGTGTATCCTCGCCCTTGAATATTGCATTTTGCCTTGTGTGCCGCATTGAATAGGTACCGTGTTGTCTTCGCTCGTTGTTGACACCAGTAACCCCGTCTGTGCATAACATACCTTTTATAAAACAACCACAATCAGATCTAAAACGTCGGATAGATGTGGGGCGCCCTCAGCGAGCAGTTTCAGTGGTTTGTCGTAAGAAATGCGAACTTCGTCCCTTTACGAACCCTTCCCCGTTATTGCTTTCCAACAATGTTATTGTGCGTATCCAAGTAATTTCTCTCTGGCACATTCTAATTTTGTGACGTAATTCTATTATAGATATTATACCCTGCCGTGCTAGGGCCATGTTGAACTTTAATCATCTCCAATAACAGTTATAGCATTTTCTGTTATTCTAAAAACCAGAGTAAATTAATAAACAATTTAACAACGACAGCGAAGATATAAATAGTACAAAAACAAACGAGATGAGCTGAAATAAAAGAAGATTCGAATGCTTCTTTTCTCAAATTAGGTACATATGCGGAGCAAATTAGCGGCCAGTGCGACAGAATACTAAATAAGTAATATTTATGTATGTATTTCAAAAATATTTAATAAATATTTTTGGCATTTCCCTAAAGTATATCGAGTGCATATTAAAAGTTTTATATGTTAAAAATATTTTTTTCAAATAGAACAACCATTTATTCCCGCTGTTTAGTATTAAATAGGACCCAATGCCTCCTGTGCACGACTCATGTCCTTTATATTTTTGAAATACAACAACACATTCGTCATTTCCAATTTTAAAACGACTGCCATGTTTCGTATGCTTATCTTGTACAATGTGGCAGATACCTTGATCCTAAATTAAATGTTACAATAAGAAATAATCTATCGTTTCACTACTACTACTACTAAGAGTAGTTCAACTATGAAGTGAAGAACTGAGTTGTACATTTTTTCATAATAATTATATGGAATTCGCTTAGCGGAAAGGCAGGACATGGTACACATAAAAATTCATAGGGACATAAAGGAAACACACAGAAAAGGAAAGACAGGCATTTACTGTGCACAATTCATTTATTTAAGCCAACCAACAACCATGCTCATTACACACAGGAGGAATGTACTTTGTAAGGGAGAAAAGTAAAAATAAGACAAAAATAAAATATACAAGACAGTAACATTCATTTATTATTAATTGATACATACAATAAAATAGGTATCTTCTCGACATCCACACGAAGATCCGGAAAGACTGTTCCGGAAAGACCCATGGCTCGGTGCGGACTAGGTGTAGCTTGAACACGTAGTGTGGTGCTTCATGGAATAATAAAAAACATTAAATAAATCAAATAATTGGGGACAATTCCACACATGGCTGTCTGATCCCAAATTAGGCAATTTAATGCCTGTGTTACCGGACAGCTGATAAACTACATATAAACATACGATATAGTACTTATATAGATATTTTTATTACGCCCAGACACAGAACAAACAAGTGTGCTGCACACACAAATGTTTGTCCCGGGTGAGAATCGGAGCCACGAGCTCCGGTTTTGCAGTCAGGGTCTCTGACCACGAGGCCAGTCAAATGTCAAATGTTCACAGACTATTGACATTACATTGGTGACGTGACGTGTGCCTCGATCCAGGTGAACCCGCCGTCGCTGCTGTCCACGGTGGAGCTGGTGGGCGCGCTGGGCGGCGCGGCGCTCGCGGCCGACGCGCTCTACTGGTGGACGCACTTCTGCGCCGCCGTCGCGCACATCAAGACGATGGACTACCCGCCCGACTCCTAGCGCCGCCGCGCGCTGGTACACATCACCACTACACCACGCCCCACTCCACACCACCGGTGGTGGCGCCCTCTGTCTCAGATAAATGCGCACCACTCCACACCACCGGTGGTGACGCCCTCTGTCTCAGATAAATGCGTGTTGCAAACGAACTTGAAATAGAACAGTTTTTGTTCCCATACTGTGTACTCACAATATTAAATTAATAATATTCGTATTGCCTATCTCCAACAGTGGAGAGAGGGACACAGGCTGATGATGATGATGATGATGTATTGTGTACATTTCAAGGTTTAACAGAATTTAACAATTAAAGAAAGCGAGAATATATGTTTATTTTGCGTGATACGTAGTTACATACAACATAAAAAGAGATACAACGATAAAAAAATAATAACAATAATAAAATATAGAAAACGAAGAAAGATTTAACGAATTAACGATATACAAATTGCAAATTTAAAACATCCGCTAGACTGCCAGCTGTCAATCTTGTTCCGGCACCACTTAATAGACGGCGCCGTACTCACTCCTACATTATTACACTTGTCATTTGTGTTCCGTTGCAGAGATCAGCGCACCCGCACGGATCGAGCGCGCCCGCGTGTCGGTACACGCGGTCGCGCCGCGCGCGCCGCCGCACGCTGTGAGCGGTCTCGCGTCTCGCGGCCAAACGTGTACAATACTACTAACGTTCGCGAACGTATCGGTGTTATGAGTTTGTAAGGCGGGGGTATCGGAGAGACAATTAAACACCGAGACTCGATGCAATACTGTTCGTTTATTATAAAGAATATATGGTTTAAAATATGCGAAATAAGGCAGGTTATATAGTAACAGGTAGGTTACACGCTACAATTGTGGTTTTCGTCTCGACATCGCCGTGGAAAAGTCTGGAATGTTCCCTCGTGTTTGTTTTAGCACGGAATGGATTGGAAACGTCAATGTGTCAATGATGCAACGGGTGCGCTTTTTCACCGTTGATTCAGAATAACCGAGCCGCGCCCCGCGGTGTTACTCGCGTAAATCTAGGATTACGCCTGTGTCTGTCTATAGTCTCCTTTACCTGCCAGTAAAAGTCCAATTAGAATCGGTTCAGCCGTTTTCGAGATTAGTCCGCACAGACAGAAGACAGACGAGAATTTAAAAAAACGTTTGTATTTTAGCATCATACAAATAATTATAAACACTTGAGTATACACAATGATTTTTAAAACACATTCACGTGTACTCGAATTTAACATCGAGTATTTTACTTCGCGTATTGATTATAACAATGTTCCAGACATTTTCTACAATGTCGAATTTTGAGTGTTGGAGATGCATTTTTGAAACGGCATAATGTATAAATATATTTAACACTTGTTCCGTAGTCACGTGCGCGAGTCGCATGTCACCGCGCGAACAGTGGGCAACTGCCCAGCCGCGGGCGTAAGAGCTTAATATATAAACGGTTCTATGATCGGACTGATATACTGTGGTAGTGTAATACATAATAATTATTATCATTCGTGAAAGAAAGAAAATCATCTTGTAAACGTAGTAGTAAATGAATATTTATTGTATCGTTAGTTATATAAAAAGATTACTGTATTGTATTCGGTGTGGCAGTGGAAAGCGTTGTGGTGTCGAATCGCATCTATTTAGGGCCAGCGCGCACGAGGGAGTGACGTCCTCGGCGTACGGACGTTCGTGTAAAAAAAAAGCGTGAACCTTTTTCCTTCCCTACGCAAATTATTAATGAAATTTTCACGCACTCTGTATTGACGTTATATGACCGGCTGCCCAAAGTGCTGGTCGGTTCGAATGACGACATCTAATAAAACAGAACAAAACAAAAAGAAACAGAGAGAGAACTCGCATGTAGAGGGCGTAACGCTTTTTCCTTACGTGACTTACAACTTCACCGCAAGCGGCAAAAACTTGCTAAACATGCTAAATATGCACGACGAGGGCGTAACGCCTTTTCCTTACGTGACTGCTGATACACTTCGTTCTGTACCGAATATGTACGCCGAGGCCTGTCCCTGGTGTGCGCGGGCCCTCGGCGCGCGATGTAGTCCCGGGCCGCGGAGGCCTCGTCTGTGATGTGTACATTGATTTTTCTAACCAATTGTATTTTTGTATGTGTCGCGTGCAGCTGAAAGAAGGCTCTGTGTGTACTGTATCTACACTTATATATTATCGACGTGTAGGTAAATTGTAAACGGAACAGTTACTGTTATATATTTTCGCATAATATTAGCAATTGCGCTTACATTGAGATTGATTAGTGGTAGCGAGCTTGTTCGGCCGCGACCACCGTCACCTTATCATATATTTTTTCAACAAATATTAACTTTTACAGCATGTAAAAGTGTTTTGTGTGACGCACCCTTCAACGAAACAATGCTTTAACATTCGCGGCCAAACAAGCCTGTAGTGGTAACACCTATCTTATATTATTATAGGATTGTGGAGATCTTGAAATTATTGTAATCTATATTATATCGATGAATATAAGACGTAGGAGGATGTATTTATAAGAAATCATATTTATTTTAGTATCACATAAGGAAATTAAATCAACCTGAAAAAAAAATTAAATACAAAGTAAAATCATCATTGTCGCTTATATCACCTTAGCGTTAAGTTACTTTGTACGGCTCTTTTTATAGTAACAGGAGGCAACTAATTTTACATTCAGCTTTCTTGTTGTTGCGAATTGTCAATACAATTACCGGCCTAATAAATGTCATCCGATCGTCTGATTTACGAGTACTTTGTAACTAATTCGGCCTATTAAAGCAGTTAATTGTATTTTCCTATCTGTACTGTTGTCGTACGAGAGCTGCTTTGTTCCATTTTATGCATCAATGAACGATTGAACGATGGAATTATTATACCACGGGATGGAACTGGGAATCCAACACTCTCGATTATTGTGATCGATTTTATCAAATAAACCCTACTTTTTGTTGCCAGTTTTTACTAGCGTCATACACGAATAATTATAAAGTAATTAGAACAACGAATCTGGTACTGGGCATTAGCCAATTTATTGTTTTTTATAATAGAAGCTTTTACAGTACTTTTAATTTTAATTCGATAGACAATTTTGACACTGCAGAAAAATTACATTTTGAAGACGATGCGTTATCATGTATTAGCTGTAGTAAAAATAAATCCCTACAGAAACATGTTTACGTCGATCTAGATTTTTCTGTGTGATTAAATTTGTCTGTCCTGTTAAAAACTGGAATATAATAAAATAGTTTTGTAAAGTTAGTAGATATTTATGCAAGTTGAAGCGAAGCACCGGTTCGTTTGGCACATAAAAAGACAATTAAAATAGTTGCGTCAAAATAAATTTTTGAGGAACTTTAATTATCATTATATATATGATTATAAATGTACTACCGTCTGTTATTTCTTAAGAATAATGTGGGAATGAAATACAGATATATAATTTTGTGTTATCTGTATCGCTGAGATGTCTTCGTGAATATTAACTTTTAATCGATATTTTTCTATATTTAGCAAAGTAAGATATATTTAAAGAATTTCAATATGTATTAATAGGTTTATCTAGACGTTGGTAGTATAACGTCACTCACTTAAAAATCTATCCAACTACGAATCCTCTAAATCAGAATTAGAAAAAATATATAATCTGCATGAATTTAAAAAAATAGTGTCACTTCTCTTGTAGTGTTTAGCTTAAAATAATAATTATGTAGAAAAAAATGAAAGCGCTATTTTATGGGTCAACGCTTTAGATAAGTAGAATAGTGGACCTGATCTAATTACCTGTTATATAGAGATAAGTTATATTATAATTATGTACGCATAACGTCATTATGGTGCAAGAAGCTTCGTCGGCTGAATTATAAATCTCTCTGCATTATTTATAACTAGTATGTTCTAGCTTCGACTGCATTGTATAGCTCTTATAATAATAACCCGCTAGTAGATAAACACTGTATCAAATTAATGGAGTATATATATTAACAATAAAATAATCAGTTACAATGCTTTGATTTTTATTGCCTCCCGATTCAGATTATCTCGCTTTTGTAATCGGAGTTGCCAACATATGGCAACACTGATATACATTGAAATTTCATAAAATTTGTGTGTGCCGAGTACAATCACCTAATTAAGATTCGATAAAATTTGATCTAATTTTGGTCCATTACTAAAGCGCTATTAGAGATTGGTTGCAGTTCAGGCGGTGGATCAGTTGAGGCTGTCACTGGCGTTTTGGCTTTAGCCACATTAGAAATCAAATATGAAATTGCTTCTATATGATATGCACATATGACGGAGCGCAGTGCAGAGCATTCCCGCGAAGTTTTCTAACGAGTCACACACTAACCGAAAATGCTCAAATGAGACTGCGCAGACGCGCGTAGCTCCACGTGCTAGATTGCATATACTCCACAGTCATTTGCAATTTTTCTTAGTTTCAACGAGTCCCGGTAGCGCATCGTGCGCGAGCAATCGCGTTCCTGCACATTACCTTTCGCATGTGGTCACTTCCATGCTCAGGAATAATGGTCGCTAATTGATTTTGGATATTATTTCAAGGAGGACAATGTCGAATATAGTTTCGACAGTGAAAAACGCTCAGTGCTGCGCTCCGCCATGTGCGTCGCGGCCCTAAATGGATTTCAAATAATGAAAAAAAAAATTATTGGTTAAAAAAAAGATCTCATTGACGCACATAAATTTATTTACGCACTTTGTTTTACATTTTTTTTTTCAATTTACACTTAGAAGAACAGCATCCCCGAGGAAACTGAAACAAGAAATACAACAAATCACGAGATGTCATACAGTCTACCCACAAGTAGTGATTGTCAAGTTGATCAGTACTGTTATACATCATGGCACTCAGTAGTAGCAAATAACTCAAATGTTGCATCATTTAAAAGTAAAAATTGCTTTTCTCAGCCGACCAGCCATTTCATCTTATTTCAGTTGCTGTAAAATTGAAATATGTGTATCACACAGAATTATTTCATTGTAAATCTGTCAATATGCTGCTTATGAATGCAATTGAAACTAACAATCTAGTTGTCGAAATATTTGGTACATTTTAAAAACTTTATTAAACCTTATTATAAGCTTTTCTGTGAAAAATAATGTACATTAAACATGAGAATATCAAATGTTCCTGTGTTCCCATACACATTAATATTTTAATATGTAACTTGATAATAATATCTGCTTGACCAGAAAAATGAAAAATATACCAATATTCAGAAATGCAGATGTAACGTAAAATGGATTTAATTCTATTGTTACCAATTAAAGTTTACAAAAAAAATGTTATCTGAGGTATGTTCAACTTGATGACATAATTGTTGATAAGCTAATATTAAAAACAAAGGACAGAACTTCAACTCACAAAACAAAAGCAGCTTATCACTACAGATATATTTCAACAACAAAATGGGCTCGACCAGAATGCCTTACAAACAGTACACAATGCTGAGATAAGACACTCATAGGAATGTGGATAATTTTAAAATGCCTTAACTGTAATCTATTAAGGGTAATAAAACTACTAACAGACTACACTGTGGAAAGCTTGGCTATTCTAAGTACTCATAAGTTGCTAGTTTGAACGTAACATCATAGCAGACTTCATGCTTGCTTAAACCAGTATGTTAACTAATGAGGATGTATCAACATGATGAAATCTTAATTTCACATATAATCGCTGCAACTTCAATAAAATGTCCAAATATGTTAAGTCACTTTTTCAATACTAGTCTGAAAACTGAGCTAATCACATTGTTACCAAATTAGAATGTAGTAATGATTACTCTCAAGAGATCCGAGGAGGTAAACTTGCACCGAGGTACAACACACTGGCATACAACTCGCTAACATTGGCACAGACATTGTTATATTTACCATATCACAAGATGGCCCTATGACCGTGGCCTCTCCTTCTTCTCCTTGTACAGAGCGAGCAGCGACACATTGGCAACCTTCACCACCTGCAACGAGCACCAGTGTCAATACACACTTGTCCAAACAGTGTCCAACGGCCAGGACTTCGTCAGTACTCCTTGCTGTATCACGGCACTCAAAGTAGCAAATACTCTGATTAATTCATATCAAATCATCATGTGTGTATTGCAGCTTTTTATAGCAATAATTGTGAAATAAAATTGCCAATATTATTCTACGGGCAAATAGAAAAAATTCACTAAATCCGCTATAAACAGCCATGTAAAATAGAGGAATATTAACAGATAACTTACAGCAAAAATAATTTATATTTCATGATGTAACAACAATTTAAACTCATGAAATAACATGCTTTTAAATAGGACTTTTTACATTTGGTTTAAGTATTCATAGTTATAGCTATCTATAAACATTGTAATAGTTTCATAGTACACAATTCATGCAGTACCTTAAAGCGGACCCCGGGGATGTCTCCGACGGCGTGTCCCTTGCGGCCGAAGCCCGCCACCAGCACCTCGTCGTTCTCCTCGATGTGGTTGAGGCAGCCGTCGCGCGGGACGAACGCAGTCACCTTCTTGCCGTTCTTGATCAGCTGCACCCTCACACACTTGCGGATAGCAGAGTTAGGCTGCTTGGCCTCCACGCCACTGTTGGGAGCGGTCAACGATTGTTGCTTTATATATTTACGCTTGCGCGGTGCGACAAAAAAAAAGAATTTTATGACCGAAATAGACATAAAAAGTACATAAAAACGTTTACCAATAAATACATCGTATTATCCACTATCGGGCACGAAATATTCTAGCACTTATCGTGTCGCCCGTGCAACTTGCTTTAATGCCGTTAACTAGTACTATGCTGTAGTAGACGAGTTGTTCGATGAAAAAACGCATAACGAAAAGAGTCAAACATAATTGGTTTAATAACCCCCATATAAAGTTCATCGACCCGATCCCGTCCATGGCATTTCTAGGGAGACGCGACGCCGCCGCTCGCAGTATTATCCTGTGATTGTAGACCGAACACATTCACGGGAATAATACCGCGCGCGGGGGACGCCGCTTCGCGTCGGCACGCCACTCTTCTGTCTTCGACACACTTTCCTGCACGTACACACCGCCCGCCCGTTATTCACTTCATTAGCATTCCCCCGCTATTATTAACGGTTTCGCGGAACAACGCAGCGTGTTCACGCATCGAGCCGCTGCGTACGTGAGACAGGTGAAACGTACTTACACTTTCTCCAGAACGATGCCCTTAGCGTGAGATGCACCACCGAACGGATTCGCCTTCCACCTCGTCCCCATGTGGGCCTTTTTGTAGTCTTTGTCGGCCCATCGCTGCTCTCGACGATGGTTCACGTGCTTACGCGCCGTGCGTATACCACGGGGTTTACCTGAAATAGCGAGTCGCCGGTTATCACTCGATGTTTACCTAACAACCTGAAATCGACACACTACACTTTCTGGTTGCTACTGTGAATGGGAAATCTCTCGTTGTATCTCATTTTAAACGTATCGGTACCCGGATGAAAATTGATTCATTTATACACCACGAGAGAAACATGTCTGCGCCATGGCCGACACCTAGACATGTAGATACGAGAAAATAACCAAGTTACCAAAAAAATATCAACGCAGATTTCACTTCCACATAGCACTTGTCTTTAGTTCACTCGTAAACACAAATAAAACTAATAAATCCAAATAAAACGCAATTATTCTGACGCAGAACTACTCCTTACCCATTTGGATAGCACGACACCAGTCGGCTACGGATGGGAAAAGAAATATTATCTGACCAACCACTGCCTACAATTCGACAATACTGCCAATATTATAAAAATATTTTAAGTATTGCCATAATAAATTTATATTGTACGTAATAATTAATATAATAATATTAACCAATATATAAATTGAATTAACTTAAATATTTATATCATTCAAAATTAAGATTCTTCAAAAACTGTTGCTCGCAAACCGCTCGAAAAACCATAGATATATTATACCAGATCGGAGGAGACAGCCTAAAAGGTGTCCATCAAAAACAGAAAAAGCAAATGAGGTTAACTACCTGAATCTCTTTTATTATGTGTAATCAGACCAAGATATGTATAGGTCATAATCTTCCCTCTTATTATTTGTTGGGCACTCGCGCTTACAGGCCTGCCAATTGCTTCCGTGCTCTTATATATTATCTCTATGGTCACGGTTCTTTCACAGTGACATTTAATGTCAGATAATTCATAATGTCAAACAACAGACTCGTTGAAGGATTTTTATTTTTATTGGATAGTGATAGTTGATTGAATTATTTGAAACAAATTCTATCAAGAATTCCAAAAAGTGGTTAAATCTGGATCCATAAAACCGCAATGACTCTCAATCTTGGTAGAAAAGACGGAGGGCCGGGATATGTAGGTATACAGTTCTGTCAAGAATGCAACAACATGCTTTACCCGCGCGAGGACAAAAACAACAAAGTATTGCTGTACGCCTGCCGGAACTGTGACTACAAACAATTGGCGGACTCGAACTGCGTCTACGTTAACAAGATTATGCACGAAGTGGACGAATTGACGCATATAAACCCCGATGTGGTCAGTGACCCTACACTCCCGCGCACCAAGGATCATATGTGTCCGAAGTGCAACCATCGGGAAGCTGTGTTCTTCCAGGGCCAGACGAGACGCGCTGAGGAAGAGATGCGACTCTACTATGTGTGTACCAGTTGTAAACACAGATGGACGGAGTAAAATTGTTTTTTAGTATTAAGGTTATCTTTAAGAGGAATAAACATATAAGATAGTAATTTCGCAATTTTTATATCACGTCATTGTATTTTAATCCTTAATTTTTATATCTAACCAATATTTTAAAGACAATACAACTGTAATAACAAGGAGTTCCACTCATTGCTGGTGTCTATTTTTCCTAACACTTGCATATAATTTGGGGTTAGTCAAGAGTGAATAGGCACTTCCCTAGGCGAACATGCTATATCTTAGACTGCACCACATTACCCTCATGTGAGCTCGCAGTCAAATGTAAACTTATTATACAATAAAAAAATAAAACATGTTTGATTTTCTTGCATTTATTTTAACTAAAAATATTGCCAAGCCACATCTGATCTAAGTATAACAGTTAACAATTCACAGCCATTGATTAATTAACTAATTATAATACTAGATCACTGAAACTACAACAATTTTCTCTCCAGATTGCCTAACAATAATAACAACCACATTTCACTAAATCATGATTTCTTTTATGTTGGCTCCAACCCTTTGTATGTCAATTTTTTGGAGACTATCCGAGGGGGATTAGTGTCAACTCGGTTTTGTGACATTATGCTTTAAAAAAAATTTGATTATGCATTTTTCTATGGTCAACTTTCATGATGGTACAGAAATAGGGCTCCCATGAACTCTGCAGATACCCATAAAAGAATCAGGAGATTTTAAATGTGTATGTTATTTTACAAGTTTGCAAAACAATGGGTCACTAATACTTTGGTTTATGAACTACACAGAACCTATGAATTTTATATTATACAAAGCATAAAACATCATTAAGTAGGTATCTCATTATATCATAAAATTAAAATATTTTCAAACACAATGAAATCACATAAGCCATAGTTAGCTGTACTTAATAAGAGAAAATTCTCATTTACAGACCAATATTCACAGGTCGGTACTGCTCAATATTAGGGCCATTTAGGGCATTAATATATTTTCAAAACTTTCAAATGAGCAAATGATAAACGAGTGTTGCCCTTGATCATCTCTCGCTGGGATTGTCACACAAAACTGAATCCATCCAAATCTCTTAAACTGCGAAAAATCTATCTTATCTATGGTCACATTGACTAACATTAACAATTTAGAGTGATATTAATTTTACGTACAAATTGTCATTTAATATTCTACTAATGTTTTATAATATTTTTATAGATTGCTATAACAAGAAACAACAAGTAGATAGCCTAAGAATAGCAGAACCTATATAACTATGTGACACTAATGTGTGTCGCATTGAAGCACAATGTTATCAAACCTAATATTAAGTAGATTAAATATTTCCTAATAAATCGAGAACAAGTTCCTAGAGGGATAAACACTAAAACTTAACAAGTGTACATTTCAATATCATCAACCTTAAGGAAGACGGGGGCGCGACTGCTTAGTCATTGATATAATCGTAAGTCTAAGGTTTATTAACGATATATTGAGGCCATTAGAATTTCAACATGCAGGACGCATGATCAACTCCGAAATTAAAATTTAATGATCACACATTTCACAATATATTCGCAGCTCGTCGAATAACTTATTGTCCGGTAACCCAGAGTCCCAGAGCTATTTGAAAGTAAGTACGGTGCTTTATTTAAGTAACTTCACAACCTATACATAGATAAACACATGAGCGCGTCAGAAAAAAAGAAATGCGTTCGAAATTCAAATGTATAGAACTTTTTTTATCGTGGTAGGTACATGTTTTGGACTTCACAACTTCACGTTATCTGTCAGTTTCACTTGTGATTTAAAAGTTGTAGAGAACATTAATTTACTTGAAACTATAAGTAATGATAATAAAACGTAAACTTATTTTAAAAAGACAATCAGCAAAGATACATAGAATTTGAAATTAAAAAAAAGTTATTTTGGCATTATAAAAAAAATCTTGGAAAAAATATTAGACTGAAAAAGCAATACAGATAATTAATTTTTTTTCACTGGGTATACCTTGCGCGCTAAAATGGTGCTCCAACGCTCCATCAACGTGACGCACTGGATACTGGATACTGCGCAAAGAACGACTAAAAGCTTAAACGTTCCACTAAAATTCGTTCGTTGTATTCGACTACATTATCTTTAATACTAATTAACTTACAAATGGCGTTTGCATCGTCGATGTATTGTTATACGTAATTCGTGTGCGTACGATAGCATCGTTATTAATTTTATTGTATCGCTATGCACTAAAAACTGTTATCAAAGGGTAAGCTCAGGCAAAACAACCATTTTTTTTTCTCCTATTCGCTACACTTAAGCGTGAAGCTAATTTTAACAGGATCATCTAAAACCTAATGGAGTTTAATCGGAAAGATTTTGTTATTAGCTCTTTTTCTCGATTGCTGGTAACAATTTAAGTCTCACATGGAAAATAGATTATTTTCGATAACATTCCTTTGTCTTAAACACTAGGAATTCGCTTCATGCTCCATTTAATTAGTGCGTATATATTTTAATTGACTCGCTCGATTTTTTTAACATTCTATGTAAGCAATTCGGGTCCATGAACGAATTTCCCGCACCGAATCAAACGACAGCAAAGCCGAACTGAGAGACTTATATATGTCTCTTTCTAAACCACACCAAAACGTATTCGCATCTCATGCCCCAACCATTAAACTGCCGTACGATATCTAATCACATTGAATCACCGTCATTCATTGACACGAGGTCTATATTAAATCGTCCACATTTCAACATCGCCTGTACCTTTAAATACAACAACTTTAACGACAATCTTGAGCGTTATTCCCAAACGCGGTCACCGAACCGGGTAGGCGCACCGAAAGCCGATCGCGAACACAACGTCACTCATCGGGCCGGACCGCATCACTTGGTGTACGTGGCGTCGATCTTGAACCGGCGGCCGCGTATGGAAAGCTGCCGTCAGTGCTCCTGCGGCGGCTCGGGGAAGTTGTCGGGCAGCGGCGGCAGCACGTTGCCCTCGAACTGGCCCGCGATGTTCCCGGGCGGGGAGTAGTTGGCCACCACTATCACCTTGCCGGCCCGCGAGCGCGCCTTGCCCACGCCGAAGAACCGCGTCGCCACCCACACCATTTGCGTGAAGTGACCTGGAAGCCATCGGTGATTTTGCAATAGAAACGTCACGGGAAAATAAAGCGATGGGACGACAATTATACTGCAACTTTATTTAAACTTTTGTTAATTAAAAGAGTGCTGGGAGTTTTTTTCGCGCGCTTTTTCTCCCGGTCTAGTATAGCTAACGGGGCGCACAAAGTCGAAGTACAACGACTAAAACATGATCTTTATTGAGTTATGTATGTAGGTATATAAATATGTTATAATGAATACAACAATATTAATTTGATTTAGGCGTAAATTTAGCGGTGGACCTCTGAAGGCCATAGACAAGCCATAGCCTTCCATAGACAAGATACATTTGACCACCCTCGTGATCTAGTGGCAGGAGATCTGAGATAGCTAGTCAGCGCAAACATTTGTGCGACACCCACAAATGTTAGTTCCATTCCGTGTCGGAGTGTCATAAAAATATTACAAGGTGTGTTACCTGCGTTCACATTTGCGTGTAAAACGTCGTGCTCCTTGAAGAAGTTGTACTGGCGGACCGCCGCGTACCAGTATGAGGATACCTCCTGGCCTGCAACAAGTTCCATTCAAACACCAGCGCACCTATTTCTGCCGTGAAGCAGTTGTTTCAACTGTGTTTCGGTCTGAAGGGTGTGGTTGCCGGTCCGCTTGTATACCAGAAGCGACTATCTTTGTCCTCAAGAGTAGCAACGCATCTGCGATCGACTTCTGACAGGGTAACTGCTAACACACACTAACTGGGCTAATATCATTAACAGTACCTTTCCTGC
>DWGJ01002914.1:0-14545 GCA_018246895.1 Aspitha aspitha aspitha | reverse complement strand
GTAGGTACTTAATCCGCTAGAATTTATCGACTTCCGCCTGCGGGCCGATTCTATTGTTTTCAAAATTCCATTCGTCCACCGTAGCATTTATATAACAGAACCCCTATTGTCAGCGACCTGAGACTGGGATATTCAAGGTAAACTCTGAATTACTCAGGATGGATATCTCAGGGTTTGCTCGCTATCGGGGGAAACCTTGAATTTGATAGATGGCTTAAATCCGCCCTCGATGATAACATTATTGCCCTTAAATGTCTAAGCTTTCGAGCGGCAAAATGTGTAAACCTTTATATGTCGACTGTTATTTTTTCATTACCTATCTTCTCTGCCTGGAGAATGGAAATATTGCGAAACTATCCATATTCTAAGACGCTAGCAAAGAGTCCACTAGTACTTTATACATTTAATATTAATAAACCTTGCTTTCATTAATACAAGAACACAAGAACAAATCAAGAATATAACGACAGAAAATTATTCATTCAATATTCTTGTACATTTTGTAAAGGCGCTGGTGATGTAAAAGTGTAAGCTCGCAGGCTTGCAATTTTTCTAAGCATTTTGCAATGCCTAAACAATGGATGAAAAAACCATGGAGTAATCTAGTGTGGATGCAACTTTAATAATAATATGTGTGTATTTTATTCAACGCCTTTGTCTGTTCACTTGATCTCAGAATGTACTGTGTGTCAACATATCTATTTAGACGTTATGATGTACAGGAGAAATGTACCTACGACCAATATTTTATTTATTTATTTCTGTTTTTCTCTTTGTTTAAGACTGCTTAAGTTGTAACCTATTTTGCGTCGGTTAATTACCTTTATAATTTTGGGTGATTATTTTTTTCTATTACGGTTGTTCCTTTTGTGTTTGTCTCCCTCGTCCTGTGTATCGTTTGTCGTCTTGACATTTCTTTTGTCTTTTTAATCCAGCTTGTCTTTCCTAAGCGATGTTTAAAATAAATTCATTGATTACGATTTTTTGATGTATGAATTTCGACGTCTACACTTTCGAAATTGTTATAAGTAAATCGTTTTCATTGCATAATTTTTGATTCCGCTTTCTTTGTAATCATTTCTTGTTTATTCAAAAGGAACAGCCGACTTGTCTATTGTCTGAAGGGATTTCATTATTGAAAGTGTTTTTTAACAAAGTAACGGTGAAGTAAATAATCTTCTAATGTTCTCCCCAATAAGGCTTGGAACGTTACTTACTGGAAATGTTCCTTAAAGTTCGTAACTTAATTTAACGTCTCATTAAACTTCACGTTGAGCTGTAATTTGATCATTTGCTTGTCACACGAGAGTGATGTTTCAAGCAATTTACTATTTAAACCAAATTTCTACGGTCTTATGTCAAAAATATTACGTAAAAATCATTCAAAATTCTAATTTTCTACTCGATGATTAGTCGATTTCATGACTCTTCACTATTATTTTTATGTTTTCAATATGATGTTTTATATTGTACCAAAAAACAGGATTGAAGTACCCACTTAAGCGTGCTTACGTTATTGAGAAATTTCAAATCCAATTTCTATTTCGAATTAAAGAGCCCTTAAAGTGTTGGCTGCTATTTGTGGAATCCATTGCGGTGAACCTCTGACGCTCATCGTTACTGTCAGTTCGTGCCTGAGCCGATAGATGCCAAAAAGCCGGAGGCATTTGACTGTTTCGTTCAAATATAAAGTCAAGAAACACATACAAGCATATCATGATTGCGGTGTTTACCTTATCTAGATTGTAAGCACAAGTTTAATATAGACGGCCGCGAAATGTTCATTCTGAACTTGTGTTCTCGTGTTCTAAACTAAATTAATAATCAAGAGAGTAAGTTCGAAATGCGAGGCACGGGACTGAAAGGACATCAGTCGCGCACACATGACCCCGCATCAAACTTGCCGTTTATATCATTTCAAAGCGACCTCTGTTAATATTTAGAGAAATTAAATGACTGGTTAATAACAGTGACTGTATTCACGACTCGTGTGACATAAGCGTAATGTATTTGACAGTAGTATGTATAATACTAGTTATTAAATTGGTAAATTAAAAGAAAGAACGGTGAATTTTAAGATAAACGAGGCAAATGCAGTTTGAAATGGTCCTCTCCACTGTATACATGCAACTGTCTACTAAATTGTATTTTTACTTAATCGATGACACGTATAAGTAACATGTAAAAGTTATAATAATTAATCTCTGTGAGTTCTCGTTACTAACATCCAATAAACCGAGTTAATGGGATATGGTGTGACCGGCTGCGAAGAGGCAATCGCGTCCAACTCAAAATGTCGCACGACAACCCTACTCATGTTTCTTGCGCGGGTTACATAAGTTCTAACGCGATTCGTACGAACGAGGATACAGGCGAGGACGAAACCTCGAAGCCCAAACGCCTTGTTTAATAAATCAATACATCTGTGGGTGCCTATTACGTAAAATAGACCATGTATTATGAGTCGTATAACTTGCGTATCATCGAGATTGTTACAAACTTTTAGTATGTCACGGGTCCTTTACGTACAATTTATTGTACCTTGGCGTCGAGTTGACAGGGTTTATGGTATTATTACGGCTGCAAACCGTTTTCGTCTCATCGGATGTGTCGGGTATCTCTCGATATCTCAACGACGCTAAGAGCTTATTGCACCCGGCTTCTTGGATCTGTAATTCGCGCAGATATACATATTAGTCATCATCATATTATGTCTAGCCCAATGGCGTCCACTGCTGGATACGGGGCCTTCTGTAAATATCGCCACATCGCAAACCCTTGTGCTCTTTGAATCCCCCGGTTCCCCGGTGGTCAGACCAGGTAGTCGGCCATTCTGCGTCGTCAGGTACGGCAGCGTGGCGCTTTTGGCAAACCCCCCGCGTATAGGGCAATCCGAATAGAAAAAGTCTAGTTCATTATACTTGTATAAATAAGAATATTTTAACTTGAGCTGATTATAAAGAAACAAATCGACGTGAATACCTACGTTCTCTTGTATTTTAAACTAGCTGTGCTCGCGCTTTCGCCCACGTGGAAATCAATATTTTCGCGTTTTTGCAACATTTGTCGTTTCTGCTCCACTCCCATTAGTCATGGCGTGATGTTATATAGCCTATTATAGCCTTCCTCAATCAATGGACTATTCAATACAAAAACAATTTTTCAATTCGAAACAGTAACTCCTGAGATTAGCGCGTTGAACCAAACTGTTCAGCTTTATACTACTAGTGTAGAAATAGATGAAGCGTTTTCCATAGAACACTATGGCTAATATTCATTGTTTTATAAGAGATTTAATATTTCAGTGGAGAAATGTGTGCTTTCCAAGAGCAAATCTCGTAAATGATTCCAACTCGGTGTCCGTATTTCGTCGGGGTTTTTCTGTGTCCCCCTCCGATTGTCCGCTTCGGATGTCCGCTCTCGGCGCGACGGTACTGATTTCACTGGTAATTTCCGCCCTCCATGAGAACTTGCCTCAAAGGACCAACACTGCTTGCGGACGGGGGGAGGCAGGGAAATGAAAACACTTTGCATTCTAAAAGCTCGTGTGTAGTGCGGCTATTGGCGCTGCTGATTTAAATTTCTATGAAGGGAATTTATAATCCCCGCGTGTATGTGTTGTTTTGTCCTCCTCCGTGCACATTTTAAAATAAATTTCAATCCGTTTCTTTGCAGAGGCCGTGTAACTGTCAACGAGCGCGAAAACGATGCCATTGTTTTCGACCGCACAGCAACGAAATATGGCTCTTTTCGAGATACTCCACTGGATGGAAGTGAGTATATAGCTTTTTTGTTTGTTAAAATACATTCGATTCCCACACGAAAAGGGCCACACGAATTAGTTATGACACGCTTCAAAAAATAAATGATTCAATTCTCACAGTTCTTTTTTGTCGCCACATTTTCGACGACTCGTATCTTAGTGTCGCAGACTGCTTCAACCGTAACACGTGTTTTACAAACGAATACGTTACGAAAGAGACACACTGTATTGCCACAATCTTTCAGAGTGGGCAATAAATTCATGCCATGGCGACAATTGGAAGGTTCCAAATTTGAATTTGAAATGTGATTGTTCTGAGCGTTAAACATTCGATTACATCAGTGTGGCGCCGCGTCTCGAACGCCTCCTCGGGTCCAACGGCGGCTCGTCCCGTTTTGGGCATGCAAATATACCGAATGTGCGTACTTGGCGCAGGCACTCGACTATGCAAATCGCCTCTCCTGACTATTGTCCGACGCCCTTGGGGATTATACGACCGTTCCATTAGACGTGGCGAGAATCGTTGATTGAAAACGATTTTCGGTTTGTTTAGTCGACTAGAATTTTCGATTCGTCGGTTGTGGCTCGTTTGTCGCGAACCTTTTTGTATTTATTGTTCTTCCGGAGGCCCGCACGCGGCACGAATGCCGCGCGATGGGATGTTTGAATGTTATGTATTTCATTATTGTTACTACGATCGCGTATGCTGTTGATTGTTGCGCGCTATAAATATATAATTAGGTACAGTAGGTACGTTCGGTTTAGAACAATTGCCGTTGAATTGCGTTGCGTCGATTGGATTGGTTTCGTCGCTTCACCGTATTTGCCCTCATTGCTATGCCCGGCGTGTGAGTCGTAAATTAACTCGCCATACTGTAAAGACACTGTATTGTACATTCGGCCGGTGGTCTATTCGGCTTGGGCCACGTGTAATCGAATCTAAATCGATACGGCTACTGTTTGTGTTAGTACACAATTTGTATATAAATGGTTTATTTCGAAGATTGAGTTCGTGAACGATGGGAAAAGGTTTCGGTTTTTTTCTCTATCGCCTCGTTTTTAGTGGTGCGGTCATATAACGCCGTAACGAAAACCAACAAACACGAAATGTATTGATTATTATTGTTACAATGTTAATGTTAGAATGTGAAAGGGAATGCTCTGATAGTCCAGACATGTATAAAGAATGGATGTTGTAAGGATTATCAAACAGCTATTTAATAATAGTGCAGTTTTAATAGATGTACGTAGATTGCTTTGGTAGACCAATACTTTCCTACTTCGACCAAATATAGTGATTAATGTAAAAGAAACAGATCTGTAGTGTTAAAGATATTTGGCACTCTATGCATTCTGCCTATCCAGTTAATATTGTAATATAAGTCAATCCGAATTCTTTCGTATTGTACTGTGATTAGGCGTACCTTTACCTATGTAAGCGTATGCTAATTCAACGCTGCATCTGGTTTTGAAAATGTAAATCGTAACTCATAGTCATTGTCATCTGTATTGTCGTCTGTACAGCGGGGAGTTCGATTTAAATTTATGCATATTTTCTAAAGGCCGTCCGTTTGTCCATAAGGCGCATGTAACATATCTATTCCTGGCATTAAAGCTATATCCATACGACCATCGCTGGGACCATGAATATTTAGGGCTGTTGACAATACAAACTTAAGTCGCGGTGCTAAGGTTCATATTTGAACGGGTGTTTCGTTCATTTGTTAAAAGGGACACGTTGGAGGGATGCGACGAGAGCCTTCACTGAGACGCGTAACGACCCATTGAAATACTCCGCGCTGATGATAATTTTATTCACTATTTTGAAATGTTTATAATGTGCTTTAAAACCAAATGCCGTTTGTTGCCGCATCCGTTGTTACCCGCTTCTCGCCAGTTCGTAAACAACGTTGTAACTGAAGTATTGTACCTACCTACATATTTTGTTTAGTTTGTTATTAGTTATGTAAATTTCATTCGCATCCTGCATCGCTCTCGTAAGACTTACGAATTTAATATTTTGATGTTTTTCACGCTATCGTCAAAATAGGTATTCCAAATCAGGCAATTAAATGCCCGTTTTATGGTAGCCGGAATATACATTCATACTATATCATACTTGCGTAATTTACATTTTACTGCAGTCAGACACAATAAATGCTCTCAGCGCCCAATAGTATTTTCAGGGTGGTAATAGAACGAATCCTGATGTAGCAGTCAATAATAAACGCAAAAATAAAACAGTTGAAGACTATATTTTTTCGTGACCACAAATTGACAATCTATAAAAGCAGCACCTATCGGTGAATGCAACGTCGCTTATTTAAACGGAAAATAAACAGGCGACTATTTAAACGAGTTCTGAATGTCTTACTTCTCGGTTTCCTTAACTATTCATTCTATTGTATTTATTTAAATGGGCTATTGCCATATGTGTATTTACTGTTACGGTCGGTTTCCAGACAAGTACTGGTACTAGTCATGACTAAGAAACTGTAGAATTTTACATTGTGACTGCTCTGCACGTGTGTGTTTTTGGCCCGTTTCTGTTTTTTGTAAATCATGATTTCGATCTACACTTGTTTCGCCGCGTTCTGAGTTCAGTACCTACTCGCCAATATAATCGTTTAATTCATTAACTCTGATTTATCTCTGTGTTTGTGTATCTACGTCGTTGCTTAAAGCTATGGTGTCCTGTTTACCTCGCGATGTTTTTTCTCACCGTTATAGCGAGTGATATTTAATATTAAAAACGCACGTTATTTTGCGCACAATTTTAATGATTTATGTCTTTTAAAACTTAAATCATCTTTCCATATTATGTTCTTGCAAGGAGGTTCGTTTATGGTTGAATTATACTTACCCGGGACATGCGCAAATGCATTTCCCAACGTAAAAAAAAATGGTTGAATTCTACTTATGTTTTTACAAAATGTCACTACTACCAAATATGTTATGCTTGCTGTGAAAACCAATTCAATGCATTCGTGGTAATTATTATACACGTCAGGAAATACATAATTAATTTGAGTAACTAACTCCCAACACTGCTTTAGTTGTTAATTCACGTAACAGTTCCCGTGACGCACAGAGATGGCGTTAGTTGGCGCGTGTAAGCTTTTAATTCGGTTAATCCTACAAGACCTCCCAAGACGCCTCGCGACGGGGGTCCCTCTCCCCTTATTGACAATTCGTATGGCCAACCGCTAGAACACCTGTGAAATGCGCGTAAGCGATTATCTCTCCATTGTAGCGGGATTTACGTAGCACAATTGTGTGAGGTGAATGGATTAGAATAATCGCGCTTCGAGTGAGATTAGCCAGTTGTCGTCGTGTTGTTTGCTTTTCAATGCTTTATCGTTCGGTTTTTACCAGCGGCCGAAATAGAAGTGGTTTTTGATAACAGTCACTAAAGGAATCGGTAGTGGTTTTCGTAGTACTCATTAACGAATTAGTAGCGGTTTTGATAATACTCGTTCAAGGAATTCGTAGTGGTTTCGATAATACTTATTAAAGGCAAGGGGAAGTCTTTAAATTGTAACATTGCTCAAAATATTCTACGATACTGTACATGAGAGCGAAAAAACCAGATATACTTAAAGAGGTGCTGCAAATTTTCAGTTATGTCTCATATACCTACCTACTGATAAACGCGTATGAGATATTTATCGAACATAATACTTTATATGTAGGTAACAATATTAGTTTATTTAAGTTGTACTGTGTAATTTACTCATAATGTTGTATAAAATTAAAACATTTCGATAGTTAATCTAAGTTAGATAGTACGGCTACACAAGCGCCTGAATTTAATTAATGTTCATAATGTTCACTTGATGTTAACGATAAATCAGAGCCGAGCGACATTTGAGTACCGCTGTCCCCGTATTAAGTCGCTCCTAAGTATCTTTTATCTTTTACGAGTGTTAAAATTTAACGATCGTCCATTGTTCTACCCATGTATGAATGTATCGTACAAACTAGCGATCTCACCCCGTAAAACAGAAAGATAATCGTAATTTCAACGATGTTACTACGTAATTCATATTAGAATCGCGCGGCACGTGACTACATGTCTTACCCACTAATTCATGCCGTTGGCTTTATGTGTTAAACGCGACACGCTTTATTGGTATATGTACTCGTTATTGTTATCTACTAACATTATGTATTATGGATACTGTTTATATACATTCATACATGTATTGCGGATTTTTATTGACTACGAGTAGAGTCTCACCCAAAGTCATCATACAGGCTCGTCTATATGATTTACTCTAGAGAGATATTCCAGAGCTAGACATTGTTTAAAGAAAGAAAAGAAAGAGTTTATTTTCCGCCATCCACACCATGATACAGAAACAACAAAATACAAAAACAGGAAAAAGAACCAAACAAATGAAAAAGATAATAATAAAAATCGTAACATGCAAAAATGAATTAATCAATTTAAAACAATAGATAAAAACAAATTTTTACTCGCACATAGCAGCAATACTTTATGCCTGTATATGTCATATTTAAGTACATTTCGTTACGAGTTTTCCGTACGTATCATTGCTGCAATCCTTCGATATATAAGCTAACTTCGAAAATATTAGAAATACAGCGTTAATGCACCGTGTCTGTGGCCACGAGTGATTAATGCGACCGACTCACGGAAGCATTGAATATTCGATGTACCCACTTATTGAGGTGAAGTCGAATAGTACTGGTAGTTTCGAGGCTTAGTAATCATCTGGTGCTACGCTTATACTTTGTGTCGTCGCAGCCTGAAGTTTGTCGACACCGTTTCCCGTGGAAATTATAATCAATTATTATCATAGTCTCCGCCCACCCATGTTCGAAATAGGCGTTTTTTTGTATGTATGAATGTGTACAGGCGCATATTTCGTACCGAATAATGTCAATTATAACACTTTTATTTTTTAATAATTGGCACAATTATTTAAAACGGCTATCTGGTTCCAAATACGGTCGTTAAATGCCTGTGTTATGATAACTTAACAACTGATGACATACGTATATATGTACGTCTTATATGATAGATGTTTTGATTACGGATAAAAACAAAACAAACGAATGTGCTCATCACACAAATGTTGGTCTTCGGTGGGAATCGAACTGACGACCTCCGGTCTTAGTAGTCAGCTTCTCTAACCACTACACCAAATCGTTTGTATAACTGGAATGATGAAAATATATGTGTTCATTCTCCGGGAGCACCATTGTTTTACATTATATGAAAAATCGTACAGATTTTCTTCGCTGACTTTGTTCAGTCTTTGCCACTCGCAACAAGAAATGTTTTTAATTTAATACTTTTCCTTACGAGGCGCTTCAAAGAGCTTTCGCTGACGCAACAAAAGAAGCCAAATATTTTCTGTCTGTCAGACAATAATCCCTTTCGGGGGAAAAAATTAATAATCACTCCATTAGACGAATTTATTCTTTACAGATGAATAAAACGCTCCCTTTGCTTGACAAATATTTTTATAGGGATTTTGTTTACTTCAGAACAACGGGCTCTTTCGTAAGATTTTTATTGTTATGTTAAATTGTGTAAAGTGCTTTGTCGTGTTCATTTTTGTTCGTTTAACCTAATGCTGAATATATTTAGTACAATATAGCTCCTTTAAGTGGTTGTTACTAGCTTCCTAATGTACTTCGTCCTGTTTACATTCGACTATCATGATCATGATGTAACGGATTTGCATAATAATTTATTATTACAGTTTACTAGCGGACCTGACCACGCGTTACCGTGGTTACATTATGTCAAATCATATATGACAAATGTCGCGTACAGAAATTGATTTTATGTAAAAATTTATTGACAATTGACATTTATTATTTATTTATTTTATAAAAACTATCGTATCTTTTAAGTTGTATCAAATAATAGATATGTATAAAATTTTATTGAAATCGGTTTAGTGGTTTCGAAGATTTTCGCAAACAAAGGTCCTGACTCGGGATTTTTTTATATATATAAGAGATTAAACGTTCTCTTAGACAGCTTAGTAGACTATGGCCTTAACTGTGTTCGTTCCCAGAGAAGATAGAAATAAAAATGTTATTGTTTCGAAGAAAAGGTTTTATTTCTAGTAAAAATGAAAGTCTTGATGGACCTCGAATTTTAAAAACTTTTTTGGGAACGCCGATATCAAATAGGGATTCAAAACAATTGCCGTTTAATATGTCACGCCAAACAACCCGGTTACCCAGTATTCTTATAATATGTTTTTTTTTATACTATGATCGACCTGTGTTGCTAGAATACTTATAAATATTTAATATAAATAGTATGTCGCCAACATTTGCTCAAACAATAAAATGATAATAATACGCTCAATGATAAGGATGATAATTTAAAGCTTCTCTTTGATCTAATTATATTAAAGTTATAGCACTCAAGTTCGCATAAACGTTGTTGTTCGATAATATATTGTTACGAGATCTTCAATTAATTGATAATCTCCTCTCAACATAAATCAAACGTTTGTTAGTAACATTTCATCTATCAATTTACCCCTCAAATCGCGGCGGCGTTATACGATCCCCGTTGATATCTAGTCAAATTGTTTACTAATTGGACGTAACAATACACTGTAGATATTTCATCTTTCGTAGATATAAAGTTACGAAGCGGGCGCGCGGTTTGCTCCTTATCATTATGAACGTTAGGTTGAAAATCGTTCGTATGACGCGCCGTCGCGAAATGAAACGATAGTACATGTCGTTATGTAATATAGACAGTGTCGTATTCGTAGCGCTAAATGTGGTTTGATTTACTGCTATCGGTTACGAAAGCCGCTGTAGTTTTTATTCGATATACCCAATTATGTTGCCGCAGTGCGAACGTCGCTGTTGTCACATACAAGAAATATATACATATATGACAAATAACAACAAACAGAAAATAAAGAAACAAGTGTTGAGTACAAAACAATAACAAAAAAATATAACCGAAAACTTAAGAAGAACAATATTTATAAAATTACACAACAAAATAAATACATACTAGTAAATACATATAATATAATATATATAACTTCATTCTCATTAACCAATCAGTGGTTGGTTATCTGATTCTTTTACACGGAACCTTAACTATGTACCGTGCAATCTTTTCATTTAATTATTCATTAATGTATTATCATTTTGCGGCTTGATTAAGAATCAGTATTCTAAACGATCTGTCTTTTCCCAGGGATCAATCTGTCATCAGATTACAACAAAACGAGTTAGTTAAGCGGTTTCGAAATGAAAACGGTGACAGATAGTCGCATTTATAATATTAATGTGGACAGACGTGAATGTACAGAAAATTCTAGTCATCGCTGAATGAGGTTGCAACTGTTAAGTGCTGTAGATTAGATATATTTATCAAATTATGCAACAACTGTGACCTGGTCACAACCCTAATGTTTACTACTCGTATATCTAAATTATTGTCTTGTATGAGCACCTATTGATATCTTATATAGGTAGGTACATCTCGAATGTTTAGATTATTATAGGTATAGCACTAAATACGCCTTGCGGTGTTGTACGTGTAGAATCTGATCCCGAAAAAATATCTTATGTTCATCCCCAAACTTCAAATGACTCGTATACTTCATTAAAATGGGCCAAGCGGTTCGGCGGTGGAAACGGAACATACATAATTCGTTGGAATAAAACAATAATTAAAAAAACATCAATTAACAAATCATTTACGACTACGCTTATACTAAAGTATTCAAACTCATTGCTTGGTAATAAATTACGCAGATGTGATGTACAGTAGCAGAGTTCATACTGCATTCCTTTGTCAAAATCCCACAACACAAACACAGCTGTTCGAAGAGATAATGAGATCACGATTTTTCATATTTCCATTTAGTAACAAAAATAAATATGGAATTTTTTTTTTATTTTGTTCAGAATACACGTTATTTAAAACAGCAGATATGACGCACTAGCTGTGCCCCACGGCTTCGCCCGCATTAGTTAGAGAACAATCAAAACAAAAAACCTATTTTCAGGTCACGTTATCATTACTATAAAAAATTACACGAAAAACGGAAGAATAAAGGAAGGCTTTTCCGTTGCTGCTCTACTCCCACTAGTCATAGCGTGATGTTATATGGCCTATAGCCTTCCTCAATAAATGGATTATGCAACACAAAAAATATTTTTCAATTCGAACCAGGTGTTCCTGAGATTATCGCGTTCAACCAAACAAACTCTTCAGCTTTGTAATATAAAGTATAGATGAACTTTTCCTCGAGTCGCGAGTTATTCCACATTGCGACGATACACTAATTGTGAGACTCATTTGCATCTGTTTTCGTCTTAACGCCTTCACGAGGAGTGCTGCACGAATTAATTATTGCCTGGCGTCCAATTTGCGAGGCGCCACGCCCGCAGCGGGATCGTAACTCTATAAATGTACGGTCCACTCGCGAACTAAATATAATTGGTGGGTAGGTTCATTTTTTTATTAAAAGCTTTTTAGTAACTTGGTATGTACTACATATTTTGGTCCGGGTGGGAACCTTGCGACTGAATTTTAGACCAGTTATCTTTAACCGATTCAGCTGAAATTTGTTATACACGCTTATTCTGGATGACAATGCATGCTTAGCTGTGTAACGTCATTGTCATCTTCTCCGATGATGAAAAGTTTTAGACATTTTCGCTCTGAAAAGACACTCGGTAGCGCAACTATAAAAAGGTCTAAAAATAAAAAAGGAAATTATAAAAAACCATCGTTAACATTATCGCTATAGTAAACACTTCCTAAATACTCGTAGTAATAAATATTGTGTTTAATTGAACAAATTATTATGTGGGAAATTTTGTACGTGAATGCTGAATAATACCTCTGTAGGGTATTAGCAGAAGGCTATTATGGGACGCCACTACTATAGCAGCGCGTGTCAATATTAAATTGGATGAAATATGAACCTGTTTGTACCGATGACCGCTGATCATAAAGCAATTTATTTATGACTACGGAACAATTATAGATCGACCCGGTGACGGTTATGTGGAAAACTACGCATATACATAGTAAGTAGGTCTATATATCCATTTAATAGATTTCTTTTACAAATCACTTGCAATAAATTGATACAACAAAATATGGCTGCAACCATTATTGCCAGCCACTGTCGTGCATCGGTCAATCACTATTACAGACTGGTTTCATACATATATGCTTTCTCATATTGGAGAAGTGGAACTATTTTGTTAAGTTAATGAGCACGTAAAAGATATATGTCGCGTCTGTAAGGATAGGGATATTTGGCACTTGGTGTTTTCTGCCCACCGCGTCGGGAGCTGACTTAATTTAATGATAATAATATCTTTAATTATCCGATAAGTTCTCTACCCGCTTGCGTCGGTTCGTTCCGGGCTCTATCATCGGACTGGAATCACTCGCGCCCTGCCGCGCGTGCACTCATCGACCCAACACGTTTATCGCCCCCGTCGTAAATTACCTCAAATTATCTGTCGCTCCTCGGCACGGTCATGTCTCCGATGCTGGCATATTGGAAGCCATTACTTATGCCTCAAGTGCGACGTAAATATTTCCTAAGTACGAAGTTGATCGATGCGCCGTTGGCTGTAAATGAATTTGCTTCGTTCCGCGGCGTGAGGCGTCTACACAAAAAAAAATATCTTCCTTGTATTATCCAATCGGAATATTGATTAAATTAGGGGGGAAAAAAAAACTTTGCCACACCGCTCCATCATTCGCGACGACTGCGACGTGACACGTTCGCCAGATGCCGTCCCCATGTTGAGATATGTCTTCCTGTGCCACCAATTAACTATTGTGTTAAAATCAATAATAATACTATATTATGTTGAAGCGTATTTTATAAAGAAATGAAATATGTTTTATTCTTAGAATACAATAACCTATATTAAGATTTTTAATAATATTAATATCGTGTATTCTACCATTATGGTGTAAGTACAGTCTTATAAAATGAGTTACCTAATATACTAAGAAAAGATCAAAGTTGTATATATACAGCAATAATTAAAGTCAAAAATTCTTCTCAATACTAGTTTCCGTTATTTCGTTTTCTTTCTGAGACATATGATCTGTAATTTCATAGAAACAATTTTCTTCTAGACATGTGAAATTTTCCTTTTAAAATTATACAAAGTCAATTCTTTAAATTTATCGATATACGATGATAAAACGTGTAACGTTAATATAGATATGTTTGTTAATCGATAGAGAGTAATCATATAAACGCATTCACTAAAGCAATGTAGGTGCAATTATACGAATATCTCCGGTCTGACAAAATCTCCGCGCGGATGACGTTGCGAGCTGTTTGTTAACTTAATTTTTGTGTTGGGTACGTGAATGAAATCGTCTGATTATATTGCTCACGCAAAAAGCAATCTAACAAATTAGAATCTAAGCATAGAACGGATTGCTCCTATTAATCGTGTTATTGAAGTTTCCTAAAGATGGATAAATTTAATTTAATTTCAGACGATGTTTCCTTCCGCTCCCAATCAATTGTATGGTCGTTCTACCGAAAGTCTTGTGTACTCTTCTGTATTACACTTTGTGTTTGTAAGTAGGTAAGTGTTTTTAAGTGACTTTAACGGTTTAGAAGTTTTTAATTAAACGTTGTAAACAATAAAGTATTGCCATCCATCCATCCATCAGCCTTTAATATTTCACTGCTGGATATAGGCCTCCCCTAATCGGAGCCACTCCGTCCGGTCCTGGGCCTTTAGAATCCAGCGGATTCCCGCTGTCTT
>DWGJ01002913.1:0-14546 GCA_018246895.1 Aspitha aspitha aspitha | reverse complement strand
AGACACAGAACAAACAAATGCGCTCATCACACAAATGTTTGTCCTGGGTGGGAATCAAACCCACGACCTCCGGTTTTGAAGTCAGGGTCTCTAACCACTCGACCACGAGGCCAGTCGATTGTGGAAACAGATAAGTAAGTAAAAAATGCATCGCACGTGGCAGCCCTACGTTCGATCTGTCTCGCTACGAATCGAACGCCCGACGTATTGTCGATTGGGTATTGTTTCACGGTGTTATTGCACTCTGTTTACGCCGAAACGGCGTGTCACCTCGCATTGTGTGCGATCCGATCGTACGTACATCTGTAATTAAGTGAAAACTAAACACAACGCACATACAAGAATGTTACGGCAACGTTGCAAGTTGACTGTCTGTGTTTCTACGCGCTTTTGTCTGTGTGCGTGCGTGCGTGTGTGTCTGTGTTCTCGAAGTTTTTTTTATTAAAGTGAAAACTTCTTTAGCGTTGGCGTTGTGAACATTTTATGATGGGTAGAAAATGTTAAACTCGCGTCAGGACACGTGACCTGATCGAAAATGCGTAAGACGGTATTTGAGATATATGCTGTATCTACGCGTTTGATGGTTGCCTTGGCAACCGCTGTCATTGAGCAAATGCGGCTCATGAACGTTACGTGTTTCCTTTAAACTCTTCATTTTTTCAATTCTGCCGGTACTCTCTGAGTTTGCAACCTGTTGTTTTTTTTTTATTTTCTCGGTCGAGCGAAGCCCTTTTTGGCCGGTGTTAACGTACCTGAGCTTGATAAGATCTCGACTTGTGCAATGCTTTGTAACGTTTCATAACTGTTATGAAGACTTTATATCAAGTATATTACGGCGCTTATGTATAAAGAAGTGACGAATGTAGAAGGACCAAGTCAGGTTTATAAGGCCAGAGTTTTAACGCTCGGGTGATTTCTGTCCACCCCGTTATGGATCTGGCGTGATAATAATAGGTAATAAAATTACACATACAATAAAAACAGAAACACAGATGGGTAGCCCTAAGTTTTTCGATGGTTACATTTTAGGCTGGCTCCCCAGATCTAGTATATTATGTCTAGTCTGTGGCGGTGATAATGTTCCGCTATTAAATTTTACGCCATACTGCAACATGGCTAACTTTATTCCAAATTTGTTATTTAAAAGAGTGCTGGGAGTTTTTTTTCGCCTGCTTTTTTCGTACTTCGCACAAAGCCGAAGTACGATGACTAAAATATGACCTTCATTGAGTGTGTGTGTACATACCTTATAATGAATAAAAGAATTTGAATTTGACGCGACATTGAAAAAAACGCGTTTTTGCCAGCCCTATTCTATACGCGGTGTGTTTTCGTCACGGTCCCTTCCAATTCGACCTTGTTAGCTAGACCCCTATCTGTGTCCGATGTTTCGTGTGATAACGGCTAAGTTGCAGCTGTACTCTACGTATATTTTATTATTATTAATCATTTTGACTGACCTCGTGGTCGAGTGGTTAGAGACCCCGACTGCAAAACCGGAGGTCGCGGGTTCGATTCCCACCCGGGACAAACGTTTGTGTGATGAGCTTGTTTGTTCTGTGTCTGGGCGTAATGAAAATATCTATATAAGTACTATATCGTATGTATATATGTATGTATATCTATCAGCTGTCCGGTCACCATAACACAGACATTGCATTACCTAATTTGGGATCAGACAGCCGTGTGTGGAATTGTCCCCAGTTATTTATTTATTATTATTACTCCATATTTTGCCTTTTACGGCGTACGAATTTAACACACGCATTTATAATTTTACAATATTTACCATACGACATTGACGATATGTATGTATGTATGTATGTGTGTGTGTTGTTATTGTTACAGGCGCAGGTGGCTCAGGCGCAGGCGCAGGCGGCCGCGCGGTACAACAACGCCGCGATCGCCGCCGCCGCCGCCTCCATGCCGCAGCACCGCTCGCAACACCAGCGGAACGTGCAGGTACTACTCGCTCTCTCTCGCCCTCTCTCGCTTTCGCTCTATCAAACATCCAGCACACGGCACACGTTCGACTACGCACTAGGCTGACCTCGCCCTCTCTGTTTGATCTAACATCCAGCACTAGGCTGACCTCGCCCTCGGTCTCGCTCGCCCTCTTTGTTTGATCTAACATCCGGCTCACGGCACACGTTCGACTATGCACTATGCATGACGTCACTCTCATAGTGCCCGCCCTCGGTCTCGCTACCTTTCGCCGTTAAACATTCAGCGCACAGCACACGTTCGGCTACCACCGCTACACACTTGCAGTCTGACCTCTCACTCGTGACACAACCGAGATGTAACGACGTTTTCGTAATTCTTCATGACACACATAGGTTTTAAAGTTTTCGCAGTTGAAAATGTGAACGATTTTTTTTCTCGCTTCGCTCGCGCGGTCGAAAGCATTCATTCGTACCGTGACTGCTCACGTGACACCATTAAAACGTGTTTTTCCAATTGAAATGAGACATTTTTCCGCGAAAAAAGTAGCCTATGTCACTCTCCGGTTCTTCAGCTATGTCCATACTAAAGGATCACATCGATCCCTCGCTCGGTTTTGACGCAACAGAAGAACAAACGAACAAACATGCAATAAACACACTTTCGTGTTGATAATGAAACTCTCGTAAACATGTTCACTTCATGGCTTGTCTGTTATAAATAGCCAATAATGGCACTGAGGACTAACTATTCCAGTTAGTTAGTTAGTTAGTTAGGTCAAAGCTATGCTACACGGTATTAAACGGCGGTTTGAAACAGAGTTAATGTATAGATCGTCGCATTTGATTTTGAAGGTACGGTTAACAGCTACTACTTTATATAAGTGCTCAATTACGTATTCATTAATACATTACGAAAGTAATTATTTTGACAAACAACATATTGATTGATTTAACCTTTCAAACTCTATATCCACAAACAAACATAAATAGTTGATGCAACTTATACAATTATTTTTTATAGACAGATTATGAGAAAAACAATTTTTCCCAATTGAAACTTATTTCAGTAAGCTATTTATATTAATATAATAAAAAATATGAACATATCTTAATATCGACGGTAACATCATGTTGGGTTTTAAAGGTCGTCGTTTACTTATCAACCCGGCACGCTTCCAGCACCACGTTTGAAATTTGAAATCACTTGTCAATTCTGTATCCTCACCGGATCGTCCCGTCCCGCTCGCTCCGCCCGCTCTCAGCGTGGGCGCTGTTCAGGTGCGGAGTTGATATGTGAGCGACGACCTTAATGCTCCACTGCCACTCGTTGCGCCAGAGAAGCAATCAATGTCACCATATCGCGGTGCAAGCTTATCTTCGGACAGGCGTTTGGGATTAGCAGATAACTTATCGGGGATTTGATTAGATGCATGTAATAGATGTACAGCAATCTTTTTTTATTGAATTTTTGATATAAATTGACATAACGTGACTTCCAAATTACACGGATCTGTTTAAGAAAGGCAATACAAAAGTTTTTTAAATAAGTTTTTTTTATTTAAATTAAAAAAAAGTTGTCCTACACGACTTTGCGAAGCTCATCCGGTCTTGCCATACACTGACGCTTCAGTCTGTTTAGTTGCAAAACCTTTTTACATCCCATCAATGGGCGTGGGGCGGCTAGCGTTGCCATTACCGTGTGGATTTTCCCCTATTTTTACGCGTTCATTGTCCTATTTACAGAAATAGACAAATAATAAATTGAGCTAGTATCTGTAGGGGCTGTGGTCGTGTGCAGTCTTTCACTGGGATTCATATCTCTCGCGAATGTTACAGACGAATCTAATTTACGAATTAAATTCAAGTGAAACTGAACGTAACGGAAGCTCGCTTCACACATACTCGTACATGCATAATGTATGTTTTCTATACCGTACTGCGGTGAGAATATTTTAAACAGATACAGCATTGCAATGAATTGCATCGATAGATGCGGGTCAAGGGCTAGGCGTTCGTACCATTTATGACATTTCAAAAAGGATTTGAGGAAAAATACATTGGGTTGAACGTAGCTACATAAACGTGTAATACTTTTTCGTCGATAATAAAAATGTGTGTTCGCATCGCGTCCGGTGTTCGAAATTCGATTGTAAAATTTGAATTTGATTTGATTTTTTCTTTTAATGATTATTTTTAATTGTGCCAGTAGGTGCCTAAGGAAAAACAGGAAAGAGTAATCGATCCATGAAAGAAAACAGTGGGGAAAAATGTATTCCATTCATTATTATTCTATTTATTGTAGAATTTAAATAATGTTAAAAAAACACAGTTGTCAAATATGTGCGGGAATCCCATAATATACGACCGAAAGAAAAAAGCTCGTAATATTTTGTTTGTAGTACGTACATTTAGCATAGACTATTTTGCGTGTAAACGTCTATCATCTTAATGGAACACGTTGCCCGATTCATACATCTTGAATGATTAATACCCTATCCATTGAGCTTACTAAATGTGCTCGTTGAAAAACGATTCCATATACTTTTTTTTTATAACTCCGTGTTAAACCAATATGTATACTGTCAATTGTGTTTGTGTGGTGTGTGCGTGGAGCGGCGCGCGTGTGCGTGGCGTGTGCGTGTGTGCGTGCGTGCGTGTACCGTTCCGGTGAAATATGTTTTTGTTTTGTATTTCGTTGCAGTTTCCGAACAGTGCAATAACAATGGCGATGGGTCAGCAGCCACCACCACCTCTGGTGAGGAGCTCGACCAGCACGACGAACATGAAGTGAGCATGCTACTTGACCATTATTGTACACGTTTTTATTGGATTGTGTAAAATGTTGATGCCGATCGCGTTCGGAGCTTCGGAGCACCCTCGGACCGTGTAGTTTATACAATTGTGACGTCACATCCGATCGTACTACAAGAGTAATACGCGTATCATTCCCACTTGACCGGTAGCCCCGTTCATTTTAATTCTATGAAGTTGGCTTATGGGAACTACCGCCTTACAGGTCCTCTGTTATATTTACTGTTATGCTCGTTGTTTAATTTATTTAACGAGTAAATATAATAAAAAAAACGTGTGCGGTCGGGGGACCCCCGTCAGAAACCAAGTTCCATTCGCTTTTTATTCGAATCCATCATGTTATTCGACGTGGAAGATATACATTGCTTCTATTTTGATATTTTCGTCACATAAGGAAAAAACGTTATGCCTCTACATGCGAAATTTTCCATTTTGTTGTATTTTTTATCATTAATGCAAAATACCTTTTAGCGTGTTCGGCGTTAATTTATTGTCAGAAAATTAGGAAATTATAAATATAAGAAAAAAAATATATTATCGCTGCTTATACTCATGTGAAAAATATATAGTATTAAAACGTTTCGACACTATAGTTACTCGTTATTGGCAAGTTGTTTCTATATTTTTTCCTCTTGCGATATTCTACTCGTCATTAAACATACTTACACTTATCATAATTGTCTCTCCGTAATTCGTATCAGTAGTGAATACGAGTGAGTCATTACATTACATTGGACATATATCGTAAAAACTGTAAATACTTTTGTAATCGAGTTATACAATTTTCGAACGAAGTTTTTCAACGCGGTTGGCGCGAGTAGAATGCGTCTCGTTTTGTTCGTGCAATTGTCTCTGTCTCTTTCTGTTACATACTAGTATGTGTGTGTGTGTGTGAGTGAATGCGAATATCGAGATTCGTGCGGGCGAGCGTCGTCCGCGACCGGCCGTATACACATAACCTCAAATACTGAACGCGTGGAAATTTCGTTGAAACTTATTTGTTGCTTGAGTATGGAAAGACTTTCTTTCCACTTTCTCACCTTCTCCCCGAGCTGACTGGAGGACACTGCCGCTAGGCATTAGGTTTGCCCTTTGTAACCCTAATTTTAGGATTTTGCAAAAATAAATAAATAAATAATCAAATAATAAATAAAGCTCGTTCCAGACGAGTGTCTTCCGACCGCACACGTATTTTTCTATTAACTTACATTTCTAAGTTTAATATTACAAATACTAGTTGCAGCGTTTATTACGAAAAACAAATAAGTATCAACGCGATTTTCGCTTCGGCTTATACAGCCGCCCATCGACAATGCTCGTCTGCGTGTGCATCTCGATATTCGCAAACACGCACACACATTCGTGTATACTAGTAAGAGAGAGACAGAGAGAGAAAATCAAGGGGACGTAACGCTTTTTCATCACGTGATGATTTTTACTTTCAATTCCTGCCGCGAACTGCGTTGTACAACTTCATTGCAATATTTTGTTCGGAAAATGTTAAAAAATGGTGACTCGACATTTCCCCCGTTCGAGTCTTAATTAAAAATCTCTAGATTTAGTATTATATTTGGAGATGCTCGTTGCTAAACCGGGGTTGTGGTTTCGTTACAACGAACAAAATGTTAAAAAAGTTTAATAAAATCAATCAACCACATCCTTTTCAGCTTTCTACGAACCAAGAGTTTTTTTTTGTATAAAAATTTTTTTTTACGTAAACAAATTTTTTTGCGCATTCACCAAGTAATGTTGTGAAGGCGTATCATTTGTATCTCTATCTCCGCAATTTTAGTGGAGTGTTTCGTAATGTTATCGTTTGCGTAACGCGAGAAATACTGCCAAGGCTCTATTTCGTCACGAGTACGATAGAAACTTCCCGAACGTTGCCAACGTGACGAGGGATAGATGCTCGCGCGTCGTTTTGCTACTTTTTTCTTTCCGTTTTTCCCTCCTCGTCCAAAACTCGGTCGCCCTCGGACGGCCTGGCTGCTCTTATAGCCGTGCGGTTGGTACACTGGCTCGCGTAGCGCCATTGTGTTGCTCCGCTCATTTAGGCCGAGCGGGCAAAAAGCATCGGTCGCCTTTTTTCTACCACTTCTTTTTTCTCTAATTTTATTTATTTATCTAGCGACCGCCATCTTGGAATCGGCTTTTGTTTCCTTTTGTTTTAAACAAGGAATGCGGCGACGCGTAATGGATTGCATTTTTGTTTTTTTTTGACGTGATAACGTCTTATAATTCGATTGAGCCGGTTGCACGTGCGAAAAAAACATGACTCATGCGGCGTTACCTCGCTCTGAGGCGTTTATGAAATTTTTTTTTAAATTGTTTCGAACGACGATTTATTTTGCAGAACTGCTTACAATAGCACCATGGAAAAAAAGCCTGACGAACCAGAGGATGTTACGAATAAGCCTTTACCTTCAATGAGTGAACCCATGGAGGTTCAAGATGCTGTAGCATCTACTTTAGCAACGCCATTCGCGCAGCCAATAATCGCTGCTTCAAAATCGAAAGCCCAAAAACAACGTGAGTACAGACAGCGTATCACAGCATCTAGAACTCCTGCTCAGGCGGCTGCTGCGAGAAAATCGAAAAACGAAAGACAACGCAACAACAGGTTACGCCAAGCTGCTAACTTGGCTATTGCCGGTAATTCTCTTGAAACGACAACTACATCTCCATCTCGTTCAGGGGAAGAGTCAAACAATGTCCAAACTAGAAGTCAACGACAACACACGCAACAACAATCTACCACCACTGCAGATCAACCTGATGAGTGTGTCAATCTCACAAATGAGCCACTCTTTCCTGTAATTCCTGTTCCCATGGAGGCTCAAGAAGCTGTTGCATCTACCTCTGCGACGCCATTTGCAGAACCAATAACTGCTGCTCCAAAAACAAGGGCACAAATACAACGTGAGTACAGACAGCGGATTGCTGCATCCAGAACTCCTGCACAGGCAGCAGCTGCAAGAGAAGCACGTAATGTAAGAGATCGAAACAACAGAGTACGCCAATCTGCTAACTTGGTTATTGCCAGTGGTTCTCTAGAAGCGACCTCTACATCCTCATCTCGTTCAGGGCAAAGGTTAAACACCGTCCATATTGATACTCAACGACAATTTACCGACCAACAATGTCAAACTTTTGCAACAGAACCAGCAGAAACTACTGTACAACCAAGTACTTCTTCAGATCAAATTGAAGTTCAAGCACAATCTACTTGGAACACTAAATGGTCATCATCAATCATAAGATTCAAATCTACTTTTTTGGACAACGATTTTGGCTACGCTTGCTCGGTCTGTGACAGGCTTTGGTTTAGAAAAGACCTTAAACCCATCACTGCAGCACAGCTGAAGGTAATTTTGAATTGGTTTATCAAAGAAAATCGACAACTGAGCAGCGAAGAATATGAACTGGTTTGCAACACTTGCAAAAAGTCACTGAACAAACAATCGATGCCAATGCTAGCAAAAGTGAATGGATTCTCATATCCTGACCCACCACCAGGCCTACCACCGTTAGATCCCATCAGTGAACGATTGATTTCGCCTCTTCTACCATTTATGCAAGTGCGTCGTCTGCGCCATGATTTCTCTTATGGAATCATAGGACAAGTGATAAACGTACCAGTCGACGTTCAAGAAATGGTAAAATGTTTGCCGCGACAATTGGATGAGGACGACGTTATTAATGTAAACATTAAAAGAAACCTTGCCCATAAATCAGTTTACATTAGCGGATACATGTCCAAAAGTACAGTTACTTCGTGGTTAACTGTTCTGCAGAACTCTCCATTATATCGTTTGTACGAAATCAAAGTGGACTTGTCGAGACTGAATCATACTTTACCAGACTTCGATGACGTAGATGATGACCCGTCAAACCGAATAGAAAATATCTCCGCAGAACAGAACCCTGAATCTGAAATTCTCGCTTCAAGACAACATACCGTGATGTGGAACCAAGAAGATTGTCTTAATATCGCACCAGGACACCGGGCAACTCCCCTCAACATCATTTACGACCGTCATGCAGAAGAATTGTCATTCCCATCAATTTACTATGGAAATCCACGTCGATTCCACATGGGAGTTTCAGTGACACCTTACATGATGGCAACCAGTGAAATACGACGAAGCGACAGACGCGGAGCCACGCCTCAAAAAATCTTGTACGTAGCAATGAAAATTTTGCGGCTACGTATGGTGGATGGTATTTACAGCACGTTTCGCAACGTTTCAGTCACAGAAAATGTTACACGACGTATGTTAGAAGACCCAGAATTTCTGAAAGAATATGTCTTACAAAACCTCGCATTCATGAAGACAGTGCCAAACTCCGTCCAATACTGGGCTTCTCTCAAACGTGACCTCTTTGCCATGATTAATCAACTTGGTAAACCGACCGTCTTTCTCACTATAAGTGCAAACGAAATACGATGGATGAAATTGCTTACTATACTTCTCAGACTGAGCAATAAATATCCTGGAAAATCATCAGGAGAACTCAACACTTCCGAGCGCTGTACTTTAGTTAGTGACGATCCTGTGACGTGCTGCATTTACTTCTATAAGCTCGTCGGTTCCTTGATGAAAATGCTGGAATCCAAACAGTCCTATAATCCATTCGGAGAGTATTTTGTTAGAGATTACTTCATTCGTTTTGAGTTCCAGCATCGAGGAAGCCCCCACGCACGTATTTTATTGTGGTTAAACAACGACCCACATGAAACCCCGTCAGAAAATATGCCAAAAACCATTGAGCTCGTAGATAATTTGAGTACGGTAGCCCGGAATGATGTACCTAACAATTCCATCTACGCCAACCAGATACACAAACATACTTTCACATGCACGAAGCGAGGTGAGACAATTTGTAGATTCGGAATTCCGTACTGGCCAATGTCTACGACTCGTGTATTGATTCCAATGCCTCAATCTGATAAACGCTGTCGAACACTACAACAGAAGGCGAAAGAGCTGCGTACTTCACTCAACGTACGTCGGTACGCGGGCATGGATGACTTTCTTGGAGCTAATGGTTTGACACACGATTCATACCTTGACATTGTGCGCTCAACGTTATGCAGACCAACTCTTCTGTTCAGACGAAACTTTGACGAACTTATGACAAACACGTTCAATCCGTACATTGCTGGCGAAGTCAACTCAAACATCGACATTCAATTTATCTTGGATGAATACAGCTGCGCAGAGTATGTTGTGGAGTACGTAAATAAATCAGCTCGTGGAATGGGCAATCTACGTCGTGAGCTTACTACGATGATGCAAGAGCATCCCGAACGGGACAACACAGACCAGTTGAAAGCTTTAAGCATCAAGCTGCTTAACGCTGTCGAGATGTCAGCGCAAGAAGCAGCATGGTATCTCCTACGTCAACCAATGAGCGAGACAAGTCGTCAAGTTGCGTACATTCCAACAGTATGGCCGACGGAAAGACAACGTTGCCGCAAACGTCGTCAACAAATGAACCGCGAAGGGTTTGACGAAAACAGTACTGATGTCTGGACCAAAACCATAATTCAGCGCTATGAAGAGCGTCCTGCATCTTTAGAACAAGTGTATTTAGCTGAGTTTGCATCGTGGTATGCTAAAGCCAATGATTTCGTTGACGAGGAGGAAGACGTGCACGTGCTTGGCGAAGAAGATCTAGAAAGTGAACCCGTAGCAAGAATGTCAAAAGCACAAAATCAATACCGCAAACGACTAATCGGACGCGTCATACGGTACAGACATTACGACATGGACGAAACTGTCAATTATAAACGAGAAATGGTTCTATTATACGTACAATTCCGCAACGAAATGTTAGAAATTGTTAATCAAAATAAATTTCTCCAATTATTTGACGACAACAAAGACGCGATCATGGAACGCCGTAGTCAATTCGAGTCAAATGTAAACATTGAAAACGTCATGAAAGAACTTGAAACGATGATTTTGCAAAACGAAGACAACAGTAATTTGCGGGAAGAAGAATCCAGAACAGCCTTTGTTCAACAGTTGTTAGGAGAGGATGGTGCCGAAAACGTCGATGATGTTCACCAAATCGTCTCACGACAAATGTCTCGCACATGATTTTATGCTTGGTTGTTCAAGTGAACAAGAGAAGAGACAATACCAAGGTAAACTACACAAGATGACAGTGGCAGAAACCGATGGATTACCGTACCTGCAGCCATTGGCAGAAGGATATCCCTACATGATAACTTCTAACATAGATTTCGCTGATGGGTTAGTAAATGGAGCTATTGGTGTCTTGCGACATATCGAACGTCAGCAGTCAAATGTAGATGACAATTCTGCAGAAGCAGGACCATCGACCAGTACAATTTCGCCAGCAGCTAGAGAAGAAATTGTTACTTTATGGTTCGAGTTCCCAGAAGAAACAGCAGGAACCACAGCCAAAGTTAAATGTCGACCTCACGTGCAAAGCAAGCCAAATACTTTGTCTACAAACTAGGTACCAGTTTATAAGAAAATAGTAAACATACTACTAACTATAACATGCAAACTATAAAATGCAAACGAAAACAGTTTCCTTGCTTTCCTGCTTGTGCCATCACTATTCACAAGTCACAAGGTGGGACGTTTGCTGTCATTGTTTATAAATACTCATCTAAGCAACCGCAACAGTTGGTGTACGTGGCGCTGAGTCGGGTAACAAGTTTAGAAGGCTTTGCATATTATCACCGAAAAAGATGCTCCATTTCGGTTTAAACACGGACGGGAGGGAAACGATTCACAGACAACAAGAGATATCCGTAACGAATACATTCGACTTCGTGGACACACACTTCGAACAATGACTGATAATGCAGTAAAATTCTGTAATGACTCAAACAATGCAGGACAAACTTTAATAACGAACCTTAATTCACAGAGTTTGTCTGCTCACTTTGCAGATATTGAAAAAGACACAGTGATTCCAAGGTCTGATTATTTGATTCTGACTGAAACGTGGATGCGTGACAATTGTGATCCAATTTCAATTGAAATTTTTGAATGTGTAACCCGGCAGAATAATCGATCAGATTCTGAAACAAATGCAGCAGGTGGAGTGGCAATTTATAGAAACTTATCATCGACATCCACAGCCAAAATTCTCAACGTTGAACTTTCGGATACAATCCGCCTTATTAGAAACACTGGTGACGTTTGCTTAGCAGAAGTTACATGCTTCACCGCTGATACCACGTTCAAAATGGTTCTTGGCGCAGTTTATATTCATCCTGGAGGAAGTATTTCTAACAGAAGTGTTCTGCTACATCAAGCACTATTTCCATATGCTTACAACAGCCAGTATGTACATCCCATCATGGAAGTTGATACCGATATATATACCAATTCTTCTTTGCGACTTCAACACAAATGTGAAAATGACGAAACATTCATCAAATTCATGAAAGACATGTTTAATGTCGATTGTGCATCAGACGTTAATAACGCAACAACACTAAGAGGCACCACCATCGATTTGACTTTTTCAAGACACATTAAACTCGAAACACTCCCTTTCATTTCGTACTTTTCCTATCATCGTCCTATTCTCAACAGAATAACACAGATTGTAAGAAATTAAATATTACACATGTTTAAACGTTGTAAAACAATTGCTCAACGCACATTTATACTTGTAAAAACTCTGAAATTGTAAAAAAAATTGACATAATTGTATTTATGCGTATAAATAAATCTAACTTGATCAATTTCATTGTGATTTCCAATTACCTCCTTCTCTATATACATACAAATCTATTAAACAAATGAAATTAAAATTTTCTTTTGAAAAATGCTACCATTCCATCAGTATTTTCTTAAGACGTTGTCACGTTCAACTATCGTCAGTAAACCGACTTTACAGACAACCGATTTTTTTTCTGAATATCGTAACACTGTGTGCGGATAATTCTGTTTTATAACTTTTTTATAGTTTTTTCACATATATTTTGACATATAATCTATTACGATGATAGCAATAATATTTAATAATGTTTCTTCAAAGAAATCGCACTGAACCGGATATTATTGATATGATACAACGAAGTAACGTTCGCGGGAATATATGAGTTATCGCCTATCGCAAGGTTACGTCATCATCTGAATGTACAAATTAGTGTTATGAATGTAGAGTTTTTTATTATTTCATTTTATTTATTAAGTCTACCGAGTATACTTTTAACTGTCAATAAAAAAAACTTAACTTAATAATACATACAATAAATGCCCAACCACTTATTAAGTTAACACAAAGAACACCGTAAAATGCAAATTACTATCAAAGTTAAGGCTAGAACGAGTAACAATAATAAAATTTTGACATCCACTAATGCGGATGTGGATCATTAATAGTCGATATCCGCGAATACGGATGAGGATTTGGAGAATCTCTAAGATATATAATTTCTCTCATTCTTCCTCTTTTTGTTTCAATATTCACTAGTTATGCTCTTCTATATTTACTAGCTATAATTTCTAATACACACGCAACTCTTGGATCGCAGTAATCGAAAGAACATTGTCATTGATATATGTACAACTAGCGGCCCGCCCCGGCTTCGCACGGGTATAAAACAGTATTTTTCCACTATGTAATGGATGTAGGAGCTTAAAAAAATGGAGTAACTTCTCCCATTTTCCCAACATTTCCCTTCACTGCTCTGCTCCTATTGACTGTAGCGTGATGAAAAATATACTATAACTAGCTCAGGAGTGTGAAAAATAATTGTACCAAGTTTCGTTAAAATCCGTCTAGTAGTTTTTGTTTCTATAACGGTTATACAGACAGAGAATTGACCTCTACAGATTTATTATATGTATAGATTATGAAATATTTTTTTTTAATTTAGGTCGCTGCATTGACTATGAACGTTATGGGTAAACTGCTGATCAATAACTAATAACATAATTGACGAGTTAATTTAATTAAAAGTGGCCTTGTTGAAATTACAAGGAAATGGCTTTGTATTAATTGATTTAAGCTTTATAATTGAAAAGCTGTTTATCAAACGTATTTTGTCAAACGTGTTTATTTATTGGCAGTTAATCCAAAACGCTCTTAGTCGATATGCATAAAGAAACCCAATAAAGAAACACTAACCTTTATTGTTCTAAATCTAGTGGATTTCAAAAGATTAATTTTTTAAGTTTCGTCTTGAAATTCTCGTGCTATGTACACAAAATTTAAGTTATTTGTTAATTGACTACTTATTTTTGTTCAAGTGCATTGAGGAATAAGTTTTTCTCCCAATATATAAAAATTCCTTGTTACGATGTTCGTTAGCGCTAGTCTCCGAAACCAATGAACCGATTTCAATGACAATTTGTTGATATCTATTGTTTAGTCCAACTTGAAAGAGTCTGTTTGCTACGCTTTCACGCCTAAACCACTAAACTGTCAGATAATTAAATATGTCTCGGTTATTAGAAAGACATAGCGCGTTTACCATATGAATATCTGACATACTCGAATAACTGTTTTTTTGTATTTTTACCCCTTTTTACCTTAGTTACTCGTCAGATTTGTGTCGGTTATCAGAAAGACATAGCGCGTCTACCATAAGAATATCTGACACGCTCGAATAATTGTATTCTTTTTTTTTACGCTTTTTTACGGCCACCCTCCTTTAGTTACTCGTCAGATTTGTGTCGGTTATCAGAAAAACATAGCGCGTCTACCATAAGAATATCTGACACGCTCGAATAATTGTATTCTTTTTATTTTTTTACCCTTTTTTACGGCCACCTTTGCTTAGTTACT
>DWGJ01002912.1:0-14548 GCA_018246895.1 Aspitha aspitha aspitha | reverse complement strand
CAAAGATTAAGTCCGCCCTTTGTAATAATTTTGTTACAATAAAGAGTAAAAAAAAAAAAAAAAAAAAAAGAGATGTTTGCTGACTTACGCATGGACCGATTTCATGCCGTCATGCATAAGAAAGCGCCATCTTTGCAACAGCGCCTACGGAATAGGGACAACAGCATCCTAAAAGTAATCGCTGAAAGAACGGACTGCTCCATCAAAAGGCACTGGATGGAGACAGTCATACATTTAATTAAATAATTTCTTGTTATAGTTTAGTTTATTTTTATATTATTATGTTATTATGATCACATTGATTGAGATAAATAAATTATTATTATCAAAATGTGTCGATCGAATAAACAGAGATAGAAAATGAGGCTGTCTCTTTTTTGTGTGATTATTGATATCACGTCACGCCTGCCTACTACTTCCCCTCCCCAAGTGTTCTCTATGGTAAAATCGTTATAATGCTAGAATGCAATAACGGTATGTCAAGCATGTCGACGCATCCAGTCCTGTCATTATATCTTTTAAGATAGATTAATTAGGATTCGATAAGACAACTGCTATACCTACGAACAGTATTAACTATAGGTCGGCTTTAGTGACAGATAACAAAAATTATAGTCAGAAATCTCTGAAAAAGGTGTTTAATAATTTAATAATAATAGTTCTTTCTGGTTTAATAATAGGATATAGTAAAACACATTTTTGTTACTAATTGGACATTTGATTAAAGTTATAGAAATGCAGTTATCAAAGCTAGTATTTTAGTACAATGATATTTCGATGTCCTTGATAAGGCACAACTGCTTTAAGCGAATTTGTCATAGATACAATTTCATCTTACACCACACCCTGACGCCCATGTGAAGTTATCACGTCGAATGCGACTAAAAACATTTGAAATATTATAAGGCATTTTTTGTTTAACTCTTTTTATTGGTCCACTGCTGGACCGGGTATCCTCTCATAGTGAGAGGCAGATGTATTCCATAGTCCACCACGTTGGTCAAATGCAGATTGGTACTCTTCACATACCTCAGAAAATATTATACACTTTATAACATTTCTAAGGTGAGACACGATCTTAATTATCTATCTTATTTGATGTACTTTGAGGCTGAGATTTTTGGATAGGAACTTAACCTTAATTTTCATCTTATTTTTCGCAGTATTGCAATTACACGCTCTGTTTGTAACAACAATGTTATCACAGTAATTTTTATCTCTCATGATGCGGTTGACCTGCAATAATTTAAGCAGCAACAACGCAGTTAAGCTAAATAGCTTTTAATATGATCGATGATGCGGTTAAAGGAGCTCGCGGTAGTAAAGCCATACTTACCTACTGATTTTTATAACTGGTATATCAGTTGTGGTTATATTTATAAAATATTTTTGTACGAACAGCGCGAATGTTTGTCGTGTCTGCAAAATTGTGTTCATAAGTAGGTATTTTGAAATTTAAAGGTACTTTATCAAGCGTATTATCGTCCTACCATGCCGTCACTGTAGTTATTCCACCGCCGTCATATATTACTATTGTTTATTATTATATAACGTTAATTTTGAGACCCAAACATTGTATGTCTCATAACGTTAGTATTAATTATTGAAAATAATGACTTGTTTTGAACAACCATGTTGCAACTTAATAATCAATGGACACTGCGTTAGTGCTTCTGAGATTGGATATGAGGATTGATACATCTCGAAACTTACTCTACCTATTACAACCGAAACTAGAATAAAGCTTAAACTAAGGTAAGGTAAGGTAAATGGTAAAACACAGTTTAATATAAAATGCTATATATTTCAAATGCTAATCATAATAATAAAAGGCACTTTATTTATTAAATCACTTGGTCAGATCCACGTAATCACCTCAAATATTAAATTACATATTTTTTAATCGCACAAATAAATAAATATCATCTCAATTGTATATAAATTGCTTTTACATTTTATTTTGTTGAAATGCCAGTAATTTTAATCGGTCCGGAATGCGGATACCGAAAGAATTTTTTATTTGCGTGAGTGAAATTTAACAAACAATTGCTAAAGTACGAGTATACTCGCAAATTAAAATATCAATTAAATGACATTCAATATGATGGGACGTTATTGGAATGTTATAAATCTCATATCTACCGTTGTTTGTTTTGAGTAATATTTGAAGTGATTTCCCTAATTATATTCAGTACTATTTATTCATATACAAAAGCTATTTTGCGTCCATTTTCTTCACTGTCCCCGTACTTGCTTCTGTGTCATTAGATGAACCGGAATTAGAATGTTCTAGGCTACTAGAATCACTTTTGCTTTTAACACTTTCACTACGAACACTTTTCGCGTTTCTGCCGAGAAGCGGCTTCATTGTTCGCTTTTGTTTAACTTTAACTGCCTTTTCAGGCGGCCGGTGTATGCTTTCGCTTCTATGCGAGAGTTTGTTCAAACCGAAATTGGGCTTGATTTGAGCCGTTTTTTCTATGTCACTCATATCTGGTAAACGTAAGTCTGATATACACACGTAATCTTCCATACTTCTGGGTTGAACGCGTACTGTATTCAGTTTTACTGGTACAATTTCTAATTTCTTCTCATATATCGTTTCAGGACCTTTCGAGTCGAGAACGTCCATTTCTGTGGGGGATTCAACTCCACCTACTAGTTCTTTTATTAGCTGATCCTCTGCTATGTCATCAAGAAGTTCATCCTCAATGTCATCATCAATATCTTCATCAGAACAAAATGAAGAAACAGATGTTATTGAACCTGACGTGTGAGAATGAAAGTCATCAGGTAACCTCACTCTAGGTACATTCGATGGTATTTCTATTTGACTCGGAGAAGGCTTAATAACTAATTTTGCTTCTGGCACACTAGGAGCATTACTACAAGCGATTATAACCTTTGGATATTCCCTTTCTTTTGCAGGAGATACGGAAATTAGGTGAGCCTTTTCGCTATTTTTCGATGTAGTCTCAAAAGATCTAATACAAGGCCTATTGATTTCAGAATAGAGGCTATCGATATTTTCATAGTTTTTATTCTCGGATATTTTATTCATATGAGTCGCATCGAACGAAGACAAAGGTTTTGAATTTTTATACGCTAGACGCCGCTCGAGAGTTGTAGTTCTAGGGGGAGGTTGCGGGGGGACTTTGGGTCTATCGTATTGATTTTCAACACTTCTGACATAGCCGCGGAAAGTTTTTAACACAGTCGGCTGCAAAGACAATCGTTTCTGTGCGCTGGGTAAATCTGGTAATACCTTAGGAAAGTTCCGCCTTTTAATAGTAAGTAAGGACTCTTCCGCAGATAAAGGCTGTGCTTGTATTTTATCGTCTCGTGACGTCATATTAACATCGTTTCTGAATGTCACAGGGGGAAGAATATTAGCGATTTCAGCATCTTTTTGCATTTGTTTCACTAATAGATCATAGTTTACGTCTGTTACAGGATCGGATACGGAATGCTTGTGAGAAATTCTTAATGGTCTGTCTCTCTCTAAAGACAACGTTACTACGTTAGTAAACGTTTTCTTTTCGTCCAGTATACTCGGCTTAAGTTCAATAATATCCTTGCTGGAATCGCTTTCAGTTTTAGATCGTGTGAGTTTATTTTCGATATTGGAATGTTTTGGCTCGTTGAATTCAAAAGATTTTGAAATCTCTATCGGTTCTTGATTTAGTATAGAATTCGTTCGGGCAGCTGGTGTAGCGTCTATGGCTACTGAAACTTTTTTAGACTTAATGCTTTCGGTACCTTTACTTTTCAAGGAATCGTTCGATTTCTCTGTTTGTTTGCTTATTAAAGAATGTGAGTTTCCTATTGAGGAATGTGAACCTAGCGCAGACGTTGACGTTGTTTTCTCTGAGGTCTTATTTCTGCTGAGGTTCGATTTTTTAGATAAAAGTATTGTCGGACTCAAGTCTTCGTTAACATTTAAAGGTTCTTTTTTAGATTTTTTCGAATCAGATAACAATTCCTCGGAACGCGTGAACGGTTTTGCTACACTCATAGCTTTCTCGTTCAAATCCGAATTAGATTTTCGCAAAATGGCAGGTGAACATCTATGCATAACTTCATTGGCTATCCAATCCCTTACTTTCGTATGCGCATCTAAAGTGCTAGTTGACAAATGTCGTCTAAGTTGGAACCGTTCTCTGAAACCGCCAGAATCGTCCGATTTCGGAGTTTTGCAGACCTCCTTTTTAGTCTTCTTGTTATTTGCGCGCATTTTATTAAGACTCATGGACTTGATGACGCTGCAGCCGTTTTTAAACGACTGTAACGCGCTTTTGTCATCTTTAGAACTCTTCTGACCGATCACGTCCACTTCGCCGATTTCGGCGCGCGAATGCCGAGTGCTTTGGAATGTCGCTTCCTGTAACCGGAGTTTTCGCTTTTTGAAATATAATATCGCGCATATGCCGATGTTTACAGCTAAGAAGAGCACACCGAGGGAGATAATAAGTGTTATGGTGGCGCTGGATGTTTTTACGGGCATGTTTACGGCTGGTTTCGGGGTCGTGTGTGTCGCTTTTTCCATTAAGTTGGGCGGAACGGGTCGGGACGCCGTTTTATTTGACTGTAATGCTCGGTAAATCTTATCTTTGTCCGAACGTTGGTCCGGTGGTGAGTATGGTCGCATTTTGCCGTACGTTGCCGATGAATAGTGCGGTGGATTGACCACCTGAGGTGCCCAAAAGTTATTTCTTGGATCTGTAAAAATAAAAAAAAGAAGCATAATATATCACTTTTTTGGGATAATTGCTGCAGATAATGCAAATAAATCGACGCGAAAGAATCAGTCGCAGCAAAGATTTAATAATAATCTTTTTACGCTCGTATAATAAACATTTGAATATCTTCAAGGCGAGGTGCACATTATTAGAATATATTACACGATATTTCATTTGACAATTCTTAAAGAAATGTCTATGTCTGAAAGCACATTTGATATTTCATAGAAATGTGGAACAAAGGCCAGATGTCTAGTAAAGGACATTATTTGGCGAATCCTGACAAACTAAGGCTTTCAGCGTCCCGAGTTTGAATACCGAAACATTCATCAAAAGAGATTATTATCTCAAGGCGCGAATAACGTTTACGCTAAGACGCTGGCGCTCTCTTGTATTATTTTAGGCGAGTAACACGAGATGAGGCTGTTTTATTGAGCAGCAAAAATCACATGGCAATGTTATTAAGTTGGTTACAACCGGCATGGAACGATATTAATGTTATAATAACATAATTTAATTTAATGAAGACCAACAGAAGTGGGTTAAGTTAAACAGTTATCAGACCTTGGTTGGATGATCGGTACTTGATAGCGAATTTCTCAACATTTTACAAACATATTGCATGCATTGGCATTAAGAGTAACAAGTTTCAAGCATTTTTTAAAATTAATTACATTATTGCTAGTTTATTCGAATAAATATAACATAGAAAATTTGACTAGAAACAGTAGAAAACTACTCTTAGGTATATTTGGAACGAAATTGTCACTCTTGAAAAAAAAAATTTCTGTCACCTGTAGTTCTGTGTTGGGGCTGGAATTGTGCAGGTCTGGGCTTCGACGTGCTGGGTGGTGGGGCGGGCGTGAATTGAAACAGAGGGTCCACCACGTATTTGCTCATTTTATTGGGTAACGTATCTATCCAGAAGTGGGTATAGTTCCACCTGTAAAGGCTGCTGATGGAGGGCGGCAAGTCTGCAAACAAAATTTCAACAATAATATATCGCTGCTTTTCATGAATACTCACACAACTCAAAATTTTGAAAATATCAGTTTATAACACAAATAAATCCAAAACATTCCTTATTTCATACTCAGTAAGACTCACATTCATAACGGCAAAACCGACATAATGGCTCGCAAAAATGATGTTTTGTGATTGGTTATATTTTACAATATTGATTTATTTTTTTTAATTTTCAAATGGCTACCGAGTAAAATTCGAATTTTGGATTGCGCGAGTATTCATGAAAAGCAGCGATTTGTATGTATGGTTTTGTGTCGATTTTAAATATAAGTTTATTATAGTTAATTAGGTAATAGATAATTAAGTAATTCTAAATATAGTAAAACGATCAAATCATGTTTTAAATATGTACGCCATAAAAAGCAAAATATGGAGTAAACTAACAATTCTGTAACATCTTTAAATGTACCCATATTTGTGCAAATATAATATGTCTTTATCTTTGTAATTTCCTTTTTATCACTGTAATTAGATAACATCTCGTATAAATGAATTTATCAAACAAAATCATCGTTATCAATTATTTTTAACATAAGTGTAGTGACTTGGGGGGATATATACAAAAATTGCCTCGGACGCAGATGTAGCCAAATACACCGTGAAGCATTTTTTTCCTAAAGTGAAGAGAGTACAGCCATCGTTTACCCCGTCCGCTTTGACATGGCTCAGAAAACATTCGGAGTCTAGAGCATGAAAGAATAATTACAAAGTGTTACTTTATAAGAGGTTCTTGCAACGATTTGAACCCCACACCTCCGGAACGTTACCATTACTTCACTTTTCTACACCAATTACACAAGTTGGAAGAAGATTTTCAACGCCCGTCTTTGATGGTTTACCAAAAGATAGGAAAAGCAGATAACGAGACAATGGCGTGCCGAATTCCCATTCAGATGTTTCGGCATTCAATAACAGGAAATTACAAACATTACGAGAGCACTGCAGATGTGGATATAGGAGAGTAGAATTTTAATATGTAATTATTAAGTATTCTCCCAGTGCAGTGCGGGCCTTAGCGAGCGCGGGTCTGATTGACGCGGAGCTAACCTTCGGACACTCACATATTCGTGGCTTACTATTACTTTAGGGTTTTTGCACACATTCAATTATGCTATAAATATTAAATGTAACTACTTCGCTGTTTCAATCAAACGTTTTATTACAATTATCAATTGTTTTCAATATGAGCGTGAAGTGATTATTCGAATTGAAATATCGGTTTCGTTACGAATGGCTTTATTTTAATAACCATTGAATATTTCTATTTTTACAAATAGCCAAATGTAGCGGGAATAATAGATACCGATTGCTTTTCGTATCGTGATTTTCGGAAGTAAAAAAGTTGCCGTACAAATAAATTGCCGGTCCCACGATAGATTTAACTATCGCGTATTTCATATTGCTTCGTGAGTAAAAAAAAGAGGAAAGTAATATGTTGGTTAGTCTATCAATGATCAAGGCCTTGAGCCCCGTTTTAGTCAATTCTATAGTATTAATCCGTGTGTTACAGAGACAACCTACTCCAAACAACAGTTCAACCGTATCTCCCTTCATGTTACACCATTGCTTTATGGCGCGACGCATCTGAATATAAAACAAACGGCATCAACAACGGCCACGCGTCCAACAGCTCTATAACATGTGTAAGGAGGTAATTATTAAGATCCGTACACAACTCCTCTCGAACCCCTCGCTTCTCAACAATCTCTCGAACTCTCGATACCTCTCTCGGCACTTTGTCTCGCGCGCGCCGACATCATACCATACCCTAATAAGGCGTACGATCAATTAATCTATTAGACTGATAACCCGAAGAATGTTACTTAACAATAACAACAAGTAATCAATGTAGTTGTATGTAATCAATTCAAATCGGTAACGAGGCGACTACCCGGCTAACACGGCTGCCGTACCAACTACGAGTATCGGACGAAGCGTCGTTTGTTCTACGCGAGGGAGATGAAGTGCTCCACTGAGCTGCTGAAGTGCTGAAGCCGTGTTAAGTAGAACTACACGGGGTGTCTGGTTTATCCGCAACATCTATTTTATGATACCAAAGCGCAATTACATAGTATTTGCTTGTTTCCATTTTAAATTGAGATACATTTTAAGATTAAACTCTTTCTTCGTTGCGCTGCAGGCGGGTCTCAGCTGCAACTGAGTCCTGTTTGGAGAACGCTCTAATTAGACTCCTTGTGAAAAATCCAAATTGAAACCTACTTTTCGGTAAAAGAAATGAACCACATTCCCATACTGTGAGAGCTCATGGAACATTGTGGAAAATTCCATCGACATGGTAGGTGCGATAAGCAATCCACAGTTCGCCGCTACCGGAGCCCCCGCCGGCGGCGACTCGAGCCGAGCTATGAATACCGGCGCTCCGCCCCGCTCGCCGGCAGGAAGTCGCTACGGATGAGATGGGCTGAGACAAAAATATAAATATTAGTCCCGCTGTCCGTCAACCCGCGCTACCGACGCGCCGCATACGGCTTCTGGATAAAGCTAAAATTATCATTAATTTTCGACTAATGTTTCAAATTGTTTGATAGACAATGATTATGTTTTTGATCATTTGATTCTGTCAGCAACCGTAAATGTTAATTGAACAAACACAAAAACGGTAAAAAATCATTTTATGCAAAAACAGCAAACACGCGTTTTGACTCAGTTGAAATTGAAAGATACTTGTTACATGCAGTCGTCTAAAAACATAAAAACTTGGTAAAGAGATGTCTTCCATGCATCCCCGCGGCCGCTCGCCGGACGGCTGACACCCGCTCGCGTCACTTATTTGTTATTGTTTAATATTTTACTTCCAGCTGACGTCTTGTCGCTTGAAGTGTCGTACCCGTTCTGTTACTACCAAAATTGACATTGACTGCTTAAAACTGAAATAATAATGATTCTTAAGTGTTTTAAATATTCTGGAAGCGAAAATTGAAAGCTAGAGAGAGAACGCGCGACATTAAAAGGTAATAACCTACGCTTTATAAAATGTGACAAAATCAAAAGACTGACGAAAAATACCTAACCCTGCGCACGTGTCCTTGTTTAACTATAACAATAGCAATAAAAGTCACTAGTGCCGGTAATAGGGTAATCTGTTAATGCATTAATTAAATTTAATGAATAACAAAATAATAATGAAAAGTGATTAAAGCGAGTGAATAACGACAGTCGAGCAACATAAACAAACAGACGAACCAGCACTAATTAACATAATTTTGTAATTGTTTCATTTGTAAAAAAGATTTTTTGTTCCATTGGGAAGTCGCAGGCCCTGCCCCGACCGGTCCGAAGCGCCTTTTTATGTGGCGAAGTCGCCGTCGGCCGAGCACTGCACTCACCGCCCTGTCTCCCGGCCGGTAGCGGCGCACAGGAATGTTGATACGCGATCAACTGATTCTCATGTCATCAACATCGGCATGATTGATTACTTCCCCCTTAATAGGATTATTATTGATATGACATATCACAGTTGCCTCCTGATATAATGTCGACATTGTGATCGTTTTCGTCATCAACACTTCTATTGTTCCATTGCTGACCTCCAGTCAGTGTTGGAAGGTGTACCGCGCTGGCCAACTGTCGATCGACAGACTGCACGCGCCTCATCGAACCAAATGCAGAACTCCGAGATGTCTAAGTTTCCCCGTTTCTTGCTCGGTAACGTTAAAGTACATATTTAATTGTTTAAATTTTAAAGCGCACGTAACTACGTAAAGTAACAAATGCGTGCCATGGATGAACTCAGTGCCGCGATCAGAAGACAAAACTTCAGACCACAAGTCTATCACTGTTTGATTGCATCGTTCCATAAGAAAAGGTCAAACTCTATGCCTTTAACAGGGCAAACTTTTAATAGCCTTCTAAAATAAAAAATGTTCTGAAAGAGAACAAAACACAGCTCTTCGTATAGTCCAATCAAGCTTTGCCAAGTTTTAAAAGCACTGCATAATAAAAGCGCATATGCAGCCTTGAGTGGAGCAGTTCAGTGGGTCACGTGACGCTAAGCCGCTCGACATGCCTCCGGCAGGGCTTGACGGAGCTTTTCAAAAAGTTTCTGGCCGGGACCCAACTACAGAGACTGTTTTAGGCACGTCTCTTTGTGATGATACGAGCTTTTTTAAGGTTGTTCCCCCGCACCCAGATATTAAACTACCGAACAATATAGATACGTTGACATAAACTGACACGAGATGAGAACTGAATTTTTAACAAAGTCATGTAAAAAAGTATGAAATTCCAGTGTTTTTCAATTGGTATTTTAAGAGTACATCGAAATAATGGTTTCAATTGTTGAACTGTTACATGAATTGTTACATGAAATAAATACTTTTTATAAATCAATCGCTATAAATGAGGCACTATTATATTAAAAATCTCTGCTTAACATTTTGATATTTACAAAAGGATACTTGCAAAATATTTGCATGTCAATAAACAAACAGCAATTAACGCCTTTAAAGAGAAACAATTTGGCGTTACCATGTAAAAGCCAGGCCAGCCAGCCAGCCAGTCAGTCAGCCAGCCATCCAGCCAGCCAGCCGTTCAGTCAAGGTCAATGAACCGGTGCGCGTGCATCGCGTTGCACCGAGAAAGCCTAATTAATATAAAACGATCTCGGACGGTGTCGTTGGCGAAAGTTTGCCAACAATCTGCGAATCGCAATGTCTGTCCATTAATCTATTTATCGAGAAAAATACGCGTTACATTGAGCGAAGTTGATCTAGGTCTGGTTAGCCTAAATCCAGTAAATAATTCACAGGCGTGTAAGTAAATAATTCACATTTAATCATTTAAGATTTTTTACATTTATATGCTTTATTAAACAATTGAGATAGATTTCGAAAAACAATACGGGACTCATTTAATACTAGGTGTTACATAGACACTATTTTCTCATAGATTTAAGTGTAAGTTATTAGACTTCATGTAATGAAGTGTTTACTGTAAATCACCTCATTAATATCATCACTTTCCACAAGATGAGATCGTTCGATGAAAGCTTGTAATCTATATCAAAGAAAACTATTACCCCCATGATGTCAATCATAATGTTCGTCATGAACAGGAAATACGCTATGAATATCGAATGCTAAACAATATTAAATGAAACACGCAAGTAAACCGATATCGCGGGGAAAGTGGGCAAACAACCACATTCTAATATTTCATCCAATAACAATCACATTGCAATCAACTTAGTACTGACGCGATCGGATTACCAACTTTAAGCCGTTTCCTACGTAAACACAAACTTTCTTTGGCAGTTTGTTCAGATTCACTTATCGTTTCACAACGGCAGCGATTGCACGCGAACCAACTAATAAAATTGAGATGGTCCATAAATTTTTAAAACAAAAATTTGGCAAAACAATATCTCAGAACTCAATAAAAGTAAACTTCAAATAAGAGAAGCATTGCAGAGAAATTATTGGATTAATAAAATATATATGTAGAAATGCAGTTAGCAAAATGGCCGTTTGATACAACGGCCTACGTAGTAGTGGTAAATAGGACACATGCAATAAACTCCATTGCAATAGGCAGTTGCAATAAATAGCTGAATGAGCGACCTCCGCGTCGAGGGGACTACTGACCGCAACAATGAACGGATTAACAATCGGACACCAACCCGAACTGCCTCGCTACTCGACCGTATCATGACAATATAGACTTTGTAAAGCAAGATTGCTGTTATCAAGGAAAAGGTACAATATGAGAAGAAAAAGAATAATTTTTGGTTCCATAGCACAGAGGCGAGCTAGCCAGCTCATATTATTGGTCTCTATAAGCGTATAAACAGGAATTTGTATCCAATAGACTTATGATGATCATTATTGACTAACAGCAATTAAATTTTGGCTTTCCTGTAACAGCAACGTTATTAAGTACAGACTATAGAGGTACGATGCTCATTGTATAAAGTACAGACAAATCACGTAATACTTAATACCTCTCGGAAAATCTTCTATCTTTCTGTTCGGCTTCAGAAGCAGGACCGCTGCAACATTCTTAGTTGCATCATTTTTATTGCATTCGTTCCATTTGACATACATGTGTCGAAATGTGACATAAAAAGATATCAATTCTAATTCAAAAATGTTCAAATAAAACTTAAAAGTACTAGGTATTTCAAAATCGGTACGATCTCACCTGACGGCACATACTATTACGAAAGTGGACAAGAATGAAAAGGTATTACATTTCTTATTAATCACACAGCGATCATAGTCTTCCCCTGAACAAAATTATTTTTTCACGTACATATTACCATTTTAAGCCTTCATTCTTTGTAAAACGGGCTGGTACGTTAGAAAACCTGCAGAGTTCGATTTTTCATTGTATTTGGAGACAATAGGGTGTTCTGAGCAGTGGGTGTGTGCGGGCGGATGGAGAAGACATTACGGCGACAGCGAGCTCCGTGGAGATTGCCTCTTCAAACAATCTCATGCGACGGACGATTAATCATTACACGAGAATATTATGAAAACACAAAAGCGTTAAGGATGGTTCGCTAAAGTAGTGCTTAGCCAGAGTGTTCTTCTTCAAAACACTATGTTGTGGCTTTAAGTATAGTAATTTGATAATAAAATGTGTGATAATTAGTATGTAATTTTCATCGAAACGTATAAAAAAATTGCTAAAATCCAAGGAAATAAAATTGAAACAATCTGAATTTAAAAGAAAAAATCAGCTATGGTTAAAAATTATTGAGCAATCTAGTCAAAGGCATAGCAACTATTTTTATTATACTTGATTCGAACAACATAGAGGAGCTGCATAAAACTTCAAATGAACCGTTTCCAATAGCAGTTTTAATAAATCATGTAGAACCGCATTACTAGATCCTTCCCAAGAACTTTAGTGGCAGTAAAACGTCGCAGCCACTCCCGCGTCGGCGCAGGTGTCGTTAACCGTAGTGGCTATCAAATAAATGTTGGAATTCCTAAATACATTGGGATTGCGAAACATTATTTATGTCTTTTCTTGTACCCTGCTTCGACATCTACGTTTTACACAGCCACTTACCTCTTAACGGCATTTTCAATTATAAGAATTTATACCCGCGTTGTATAAATAATGTCAATGCGTATACCGCTCAGAATAACATATCATTGTATTGGTTATGTTAGAATAGCTGGCAGAGACGACGAGAACTTCGTAGAGGCAGATAAGAGTAATCATAAACAACGTAAGTTAACGTTAGTTGAGATTGTAGTTTTTATGCAGTTCAAAGTTAAAACGAACTGAAGTACCCGGTTGGAGAGATAACGGGTAGTAAGACAGTAACGCCCTACTATGACATCTGACACTCCAACAAGAAAGTTTATTTATATTTTTAGCTCTGACAGACAGTTCACGATAACCCACGAAGTGACGATTGTTCGGGAGAAAAAATTTCCTTGAGTACTACAAAGTAGCAGAGAATCATATATTCAAACAATAAGTTCACGTCATATATGCGATATAAAGACGTACTCAAAAAATTAAACGTATTGTAACATGATGATGAAGTTTTGAATTTTCTAATTATCAAAATTTTCCTTACAGATCTAATTATAGTTCTTATAGCGACGTGATTGATTAGAGTGACATTTTTCGTATTTCGTCTTATAATATAAGACAAAAAATATACTTACGTCTTTCGTGGGGAACCTAATCCTACGATAAATTATAAATACATAAAAACGTTACAAAGTATTGTCTCCATCAGATGCCGTAGTAAACCACAGGATGAAGGTACTCAGGAGATTGTGCATTACAGAATAAAATTTCTGTAACATCTCAAAGAGTATCGGGTTTTATAGCAGTCTCTACTCGTCTCAAGGCAATTATAAAATTAATGGCTGTAACCCGAGCGGCGCGTGGCATCGCGCTTTATGTCATGTGACAAAACAAACGGTCTCAATAACGAACTTATTCTACTTCCAGATCATTCTAAACTGAAAGAGAATACGTTCAACTTCAAAAAGCACAAATAGAATATCTACTTATGTACTTACATATATTAAAGTCGTCTACATTTTCTGTTGTTGAGTTAATATTAATAAGAAAAGTCTGAAAGAATATCAGATTAAAATTGACAGTGAACGATATCATACTCGTATCCTAACAGTTTTAGTGGTGTTGTTCTTACGAATAAACGATGCGAAATCTCACAAATTTTAAGGGCTACACTAAAATGAGCGCTGGTTGATGAGCTGCGATAAAGTATTTTTTGTTGTTTGTCTGTGTTTGAGGAAGCACACGAGTAGAGGCACGGAAGCGCGCGTGCTCCAGCGACCCAAATCAACACAAATGGGACATTAGTTCTAACGTTGCCGGCAGTTCCGGCGCGCTGCCTCGCTCATCATCTTCGTTCTCTTCGCAGCGTTTTCGTAAACCACATTCGTCGTAAATCTCCTACACAACATTGTTCCACGAATCGTTTTAGCCGTTTACGACTCTTGCTCTGTTCGAGATTATTTTACAGTTCTTTTTTATCTGCAAGCTCATCGCCACGAGCAATAAACCGAATCGACGATGATTATGAACGGTAAAACGACATCGTAGTCACTTCAATACAATATGTTGAAATATACTCTTTACATAAAAGTCCAAAAAACATTGGTTTTAAAAAGTCAATAGATGTTTATATGTTAATGTTTCGTTTGTTAAAATCATACTACTAAATTTATAAATATGTTGAATGGAATATAACATTTGTATACATGAAGTATGAACAATGGGACTTAATACATACAATTGTTAAATTGTATGCGTTAGTGTGCCCGCAG
>DWGJ01002911.1:0-14548 GCA_018246895.1 Aspitha aspitha aspitha | reverse complement strand
CTCAGTAAGACTCACATTCATAACGGCAAAACCGGCATAATGGCGCGCAAAAATGTCGTTTTGTGATTGGTTATTTTTTACAATATTGTTTTATTTTGTTTAATTCTCAAATGGCTACCCTGTAAAATGTGGATTTTGGATTGTGCGAGTATTCATGAAAAGCAGCGATATGTGTTCTGTTTATAACATTTGCTTATACTTTATAACCAAGTAGTCAAGGCGTTAGGAGTGTTAGGAGTGCTAGTCACGTGCCGGGACGTCGGTCCCCGGGATACGGGATATAAACTAGAATCTTGGATTGCATATTTGCTAGTTCTATTAGATATAATGTCAGTACATTACAAGGATTCAGTAATGCATGTTCGATCATAAGCTTGAAATATTTTAATAGCAATATCACAGAGGTAATGCTTTAAAAATGTTAGTACTAATTTAATTATGTAATGTGTATTTAACATAATTTGCAAAAGCAGTTACCGCTTATTTGATCGACTAGAAGTCACATCAATAAATATTTATAACTTCTCTTAAAATTATCCTACTCAAATATGTTAAATGTCATGACACAATCTTCACTGCAGTTTTCTCTACGTCTATAATTTATCAACTGATTGAATTAATGAATCAATCACTCTGTGAATTAACGAATCAATCAATCAATGTAACAATCAATCAACTAACACAAGTCAGTACGTTTTCATAACTATTCATGTTAAGGAATATAAACATTGCAGCGCACTTAATGTACCAATGATATATTGGCAATAATTACCAGTTTCAACCGTGTGGCATTTACATACTCGCAGTTGGCGCCTAAAGTTATACCCCTGAGGTAGCGTATCTATGACCGAGTCTAAATAAGACTCTAGTAGCATTTGCGATGCGGAACGATATGTCTACCTTATGCCATTATGCATTGCATTGCGGACTTTGCATCTAATTAACTGACATATTCCCAACTTAACAATAACAATTGGCATCTTTCCATTCAGGGCTATCTGATTCCCAGTTAGGCAAATATACGCCAATGTTACTCGTATTAAACCATTCAATGGATGAATGCGAGTGACATTAACATAAATGAAAGAGACAGATATTTGACCTTCAGTGCCTTCTGTCTACATAAAACAATCTAAAATATAACATAACATAAAAACAGGCTACGTAAAAACTTGTAAGGGAAAATAATAAATCTTACAGATTCAGACATAGGTAGGTTAGATAAAATGTGAATAGCAAAATAGGCCAACGAAAATCTCAGTGAAACTTGTCAGAGATGAAAATTCCTTCGCCAATGTCACAGGGAACTGACAAGCTCAAAGTGGGGGCACGAAAATTAAATTTCCTACGTGAATATTTAAAGCAAAGAATCTCCCTATGCGATGGTCAGTGTTGACAGTGCTTCTAGATACGATTTTTATCTCGATTTCATTTTACTGACCAGTTATCCTATCCTACTATAATTAGTACGAAAGTTTGTTAGAATGTTTGCTATGTACTCGTATATATACATTTAGGTATATGGTATAAATGGCGAGGTTGATATATGATGTATAATAAAGGGGCTCTTATCTATCTATACTAATATTATAAAGCTGAAGAGTTTGTTTGGTTGAACGCTCTAACCTCAGGAACTACTGGTTCGAATTGAAAAATTATTTTTGTGTTGAATAGTCCATTTATTGAGGAAGGCTATAAGCTATGTGACATCACGCTATGACTAGTAGGAGTTGAGCAGCAATTAGAAATGCTGCAAAATTGAGAAAATATTGATTTCCACGCGTGCGAAGCTGCGGGCACAGCTAGTACCTATTTCGATATTAGCTATACATTATATTTATAGTTAATTGTTTTTACGATAACAAGCTTGTGTTTGGTTATCCTAGTGACCTATGGTCTAATAATGACCAGATAATTGATCAAGTGATAGATATACATACAATATAGTACTTACATAGATACTTTTATCGTAGACACAGTTTACAAAATGTGCTTATAGCATTTTTGTCTCGTATGGGAATTGAACCCACGACCTCTAATTTAGCAGTGACAGATCCTAACACATTTTAGTTCTCCGAAGTTTATAATATCTCCCATATACCTATTCCTTGTATAATATAGTGAAGTTATACAGTTGCATAAGATAATAATCAAACTTGGTTAATCCCTTGAGTGTTATCTACACATTTATATACCTACAGATTGTATCGAGTCAGCTTGACGCTCGCTCTAATCTTTGCACTATAATTACGCCTTTCTACTTAACGTACATACAGGATTTCCCAAGGCTACGTTGTATTGATGTAGGACCTATATTACTGTTAGTAACTACCTAAACTTCAGGAAAGAAATTATTTGAAAGTCGATCGTTGGCATTGATTTGTATTTCCTCACCTTTCCAGTTATAAAAAGCAGGCTCATTGGCCTCCAGTATTTCTCATATCTCACAAAATAAAGTAAACTTATAAACGTGTACAGTTTTCCACAATATCATAGCTAGTAAATACGCTTAGTATGCGTATGCGCAGCTGCCCTTAACCTAGACATATGGAAGCTTAGGTGAAGGTCGCCGCATCAAACTCGACATTCTATTATGTATATTCTTTTAAATACTTTAATTGCATTAACTATTTTGCATTCCGGATATCTTAAAGATTCCACTTTAATTGGTTTTAATTTATGATCCATATTGTACAATTATGACTATTGTACCAATTGCTGTTGTCTTTTATAATTTCATTGTTAGAAGCCGGTTTTCTGTAGAATTGAGAAGCTTAGGACAAAAGCCCAGCAAGACGGTCAGTGGGTACGAGTTGACAGATATTACAGGCTATAAAGAACATTATAGAAAAGTAAAGAAAAAAACGAAGACGTGTAGATTTAATGACTCCTTTTTCAGACGGCGCGTCTATCACAATGAAAAAATAATACGATTGTTTTGAAGGCAAATTGTAGACAACATCGCAAGCCTCAGTTATTGCGTCGCAACAGGTTTTATACACGTGTTTTAGCTGCTTCCAAATTAATACAAAGCCAGTAATTATGCTCCAAAATCAACGGGTATGTATGAATAGAGTCACGAATGTAGCAGTTCAGGTTGGTAAGGACAGATATATTAGGAACTCGGTGCTTTCTGCCTACCCTGTTAGACGTGATTGTGAAAGAATAAAAAAGAACTGCTAGTTTGGAAGCAATCCCGTTTCGCTTCAACTTCTGGTCTAACGCGAAGTACTCCTTATTACTACCAGTATAACCCGTCAGAAGTAAGAAAAACTAAGAGTTCGTGTATTACAATCACTCCACTTATACGTACGTTTACACAAATGTAGTTAGCGTTTGGCGCAAATGGAGCGTAAGGCGCGGAGTGGCTGAGGTAACAGTCTAGTAGTGGCGTTTTAATTGCAACCAATCAACGATCCATTCGGTTGCGCAAGCTATTATGTGGCCCGCATAGCCAAATAGCTTCGCCACATAATAAGCGAACTGGCGAAGTTTTTTTATCGCGCATGATAAATGCAAAGTTGTATTCGGCTTTTATTATACCTGTGCTTGCAAATTCACCCACGTGGGATTACATTTGTTAGTTGGCTGTGAAATATAACATGTTATCAATAAAAGTTATCAATAGTCCTTGTAGCATTAGCTGTCTGTCAATGAAAGTCTTGTCGAAATCGTCCAGCCATTACGGACATTATACGGAACAAACAGACACAGACAAAAAACATGATATTTCATCATAATATGATATAGAAATGCATCAAGAAAAAAATAATGCATTGAAACTAATTGCTTTAAGATATATTGTTAACTTATAAGTTACTTCATAAACTTAGTTATAAAGAAGTACGAATGGATAGTTAATGAAAAATAATAATAGAATAGTTAGAAAACTAAACGCTACAAATTACGTGTAACTGTTTTATTATGAGCTTTTTAATTCCCGAGCGCCGCCTTAAACGTCTAAACCGCTAATTAAAATGTCGAGATTGAATAATGAACTACTCAAAGTGAATAAGGAGCATCATTATTTCTTAAACAACGACATTAATCAGTGAATTGACGTAGCCACACTTAATGTACATATCTATACCGTGACTTCATTCGCTATTTATATAGGAATTCCCAACTTATTTAATTCTATGGGAGACTGGGAACATGTTGCTATAACCCTAACTTATCCTAGAATACCTACAGGATAGATATTAATCCGAGTAGATTTCTCCTCGCAAAATGTTGATGACTGTTCAGTGTACAGCATCAATAGCTGTTTTTAGTAGTCGATCTGTCGGTTTATTAGTCGTGTTAAAAGTCTTGAAAATATTAAAAGATTTAACGATTTCTTGGTCATACAAAGTATAAAACCTACTGTTATATGTAATAAAAAAATGTGAGCTTATTGAGCTTACCTACTACTAAATTATCACTTCGATTCCTGATTGTTCTATTTGTAATAAAAATACTTTGGTTTTTTATATGGAAATAATTGCTTTTTGTCCTAAAAATAAGGTAGGTAACCTTCATGAATATAAATTGCGCAACGGAAATATGATAGCCGTGTTTGCGAAATTAAAACTATTTCAAAATCCAAGATTTACTCTGGCGGCCGGGCTGCGGATAAACAACCTATTCGCCATTAATCTCCGTTTCCTGGCCACGACTGAGCATGGGAAAATACATAACAAAACTCCATTTCGACATAGATTATTTCACACGCAGAGAGAACCCATATTTAGTTAACACCATAATTAACTAAAGTACGTACTCGAGCTAGCATCAGGCTTTATGACAGTAACACCCATGCAAATTGACACTTGATCTCAAAGAAGCTTGTAAATACATTAAAAAGCTCACAGTTCAATTAGGGTCTGTCAATATGAATGCAGTTAAGGTTAGTTAGTATTTTTCCTATTTTAAGTTGATTTCGCTGTTGTCTAGTGTCATCGATTCATAAAATACAACACTCTTTTAACTGTTTGTACGACCGAAGAATTATATTAAGTTGGAAAATAACTAACAAAACTCATTCGTCATTATTGTACCTATTGCTTTATCTGAGCTAAGTGTAAAAGCCCCGCTAATCTATGGCCAGTGAAATAATGTCTAATATCAACCGTACGCGGTAGTGGGACAGTGACGCAATAATAATCATACTGTTATCATCTCACGAAGTCACCTTATGTCACCTTTATGTTTAAAACTGTAAGGTTGAAAATGATAATATCTCAGTGCGTTCGATAAATGCAACATCTATGCGAAACCTGATGTGGATGCGCTCGTCCATGCGAATAAATTTATCGACAAATGAACACTTCCTCGTGTAAACAATATTATTTATATATCTATTAACATATAGCAGAGGATCGGGTTATAATAATGGATTTGTATACAAACGGTGTTAAATGAATAGCTCTTATTACACTCATTGTTCGCGTACTACGTTTTTTACTTAAATTCTATTATCACTATTATCAACTATTTTGGTGTTCTACAGCAAACATTGGAACAACAATAAATATTATAGCAGTCCAAACAAGGATATTCATTCGTAACAAAAAGGATTGTTGTGCAAATTTCCGAACGAAACTACGCCATCTTTTCGACTCCCCCGATGAGCTTAATCGCGCTGGGGTAAAATGACAGCTGACAGATAATTTTTGGCGGGAGGAACTTTTTTGACTTTGACTTTTCCTCTTTACGAAACACGCACATTTTGATCTTCACTGTAGGTAATAGTTGTACACTTTGTTTGCTTCGGAAATTACAAAAAATAAAATATTGTTGTTGTTGTTATTGGTAAAAAAAAATATTATAATGTAAAACTCATAAATAAAAGTCAAATATGCTTAAAGCACAAATTAACTTGCCTTTTATATTTATGAAAATGGCAAAAAGAACTTTATTTTGAATCTGTGTAGGTCAATTATTTTATTGGGGTTCAGTCTAATAAGAATCATATAGGTACTTACTTTTCTACCACTACAAACAATGTAGAATATGGGTTTGTATAAATAAAACATAAACAGCTCGACAGTCTTGTGTTTTGAACTGCCCTGAGTCTGAACGATTGCAAGAATTTATGGCTGTTTAAAGTAAAATTGTAAATATTCTTAAAAAATTTTCGATTTCCATAGATAATAATTTGTTACCAATGTTCCATTTGTGAATCATTTAACAAAAGTCGTGCATTGTTATCGTTAATCATCTTGGGGTTTCTCCCGAGTAATAGTAATAGTTTTCCAAGTTTTTACTACATTTTATATATTTTCCCTAACTTATCTTTCAATCTCTGGTAAATGCTAACATGGAACATCCATTACGCAAATTAATTGCCCTAATTTATATTTTAACGGTACCATCTAAAGATCTGTTTTATGGGACTTAATTTTATTAATTATTTCTTGGAATTCTTTTGATTCTCAATTTATATTTTTCACGTTGAAACGAAATTTATTTGGTGCTTTTAAGATTGTGATCTTTGCAAATTAGCTTTTAAGATTCCATAGATTTATAGCACCTACATACATCTACAAAGTTATACGTAGTGTTCAATAAACCAACAATATTTTTTTTTCATATTTCGAATGCGTTAAGAGAGAAATTAACGGCGCATTTTATTCTCATGGAACTGCTATTTATCGTGTGACTAAGCGATTATTTATTGAGTTTTTCAGTAATAGGTACCTGTTTAATTGCAAAAGCATATCTATAGATATTGTATCATGGGAATCATTTACAAACAAATCCGATCTGATCAAAGTCCGAACAAACGACTCTATGATCAAGAATCATCTTGTTTGTCGACAAATGACGAAGATAACCGAAGTCACACGAAACGACAATTTGTCTAAGTCGCAAACTTTATGTCCTTGTGTTGTTACTAATATATAAAGCTAAAGGGAATGTTTTAAAACACTCTTATCTCTAAAATTACAGCTCAGATTTCAAAATTACCATTTTAAGAGTGTTTATTGAGTAATGTTTTAAGGTACGTAACATCACGCTACGATCCTTCCGGGGGGAAAATTTTTTAATGAATTTGATATGGCCATTCGTCAATTTCGTACAAATGCGAAATATAAAAGTAATTATTATGAACGTAAAAAGATTATATACATAAATCTAGTTGGAATACATACTCGCAGATATAGAACCTAATTAAAATTACTTGTAGCTACTTGTAGGTACAAGTTCTTTCAATCAATATTAATTTGTGTTTAAACTCATAAATTTTAGCTATAACGTTTAGAATTCTAATTGAAAATCAAACAAGGCTATAATACAATTTAACCAAAATCTGTTTGTAAACTAAACGGACCCACAGATTTCGCACTTTCGACGTGGATGGATAATTATAAGCCGGGCTTGCGTAACGCAGCACCAGTTGCTTCTGCAGTCACGATCAAATTGCTTCAAAACTTCACGAGTTACCGTTAGGATAACAGTTGCCGTGCAAATGTACACCTTCCGTCCATCTATTATGGACTACGTTCAAGTTTAGTGAACGTCGCAACAATGACAAATCTTGCCGCGGCACAGAGCAGTAAAAATTATATCAAAACTTCAAAGGCAAGCGGTTGCGTAACCTCGTTCCCAATACAATAATAATGGATGTCGCAGAAAAAAACGAAAGTGCAAGAATTAGAGCGGGCAATGGACACAATGGCACGGCAGACACGAACCGACGGACAGTGTTGCTCAAAGTTCAATCAGCTGATATGCAGAGGTCCGTATACTTAACTATAACCTCTTGAGCTTCAGTTATTATTACAACAATGGGTGTCTAAATCACTTCTATCGTTAAATTCAATATCTATTTATTGAAGTTATTATTTTTTAAGGTAATAATTAATAACAATACATGTCATCGCATCTCATCAATAAAATACAATAAATAACATCTAATATTGTAAGTGTAGACATTATAAATAGATTTATTTCAAGAATCTATAATAATAGATTACTACACTATTGTTATTCTAAAAAATATTACATTTTTTGTGCCCATAAGAAAGTGAATTACACCATTTAAAACAACATTTTTGCATGTCAATTTGAATAACACTGATCCTTGTGTTTCAAAAACGACCACAACTTGCAAACATGGGCGATAGACCGATTCTAATATACTACAGAATAAACTACTAATTGAGTATTCACTTTAAACCTAAGTATCACGCAGGCGAAGAGTTTTAATAGAAAATAATAATAGAAAGTTCGCTATTGGAAGCTTTCTGAAATAATAATAATGAATAATTATCACGTACTAATTTCATATTGCAGCAAATATCTTATTGTATTAACATAACCTCAATTTTTCTGTCCTTCTATTGTTTCACTGCTGGTCGTAGGTTTCATAGTAGAAGCCTTAAGGTAGTACACCGCGATGACTATAACAATAATATATACATTCATACATACATATTCATAATAATATCTTAGCACATCCATACATACGGTCCTCTGATCCTAAATTAGATGAGGACTTTGTTATTGTAATCAGACAGCTGATAAATTGCATACATAAATTGTTAACACCTTATTGTATAGATAATTTTAAATCCTAACACGGAACAAAATTTTCATTGATGGATGGGTTTCGAACCCACAACCGGCTCAGCGGCCAGTTCGACCAACCACTAGACTAACGGGACAGTGAAATATGCATTATAAATTCTAAGTCGCGTATTTACTCGTTATATGTAAAGCAGACATGATTTTACAGTGAAGGTGGCATGTACAGTTTTCAGGTAAAGTGAAATCAGCTGAAAGGTCATTACACGAACATATTTTGTTGCTCGATATAAATGTACATTTTCACGAAGTTGCCCGCATATACATACATGTAATCTTAATACAAAATTTATTTTCACATGGTGTGTTAAGTTCATTGACCTGCTGAAGAAACGTGGATGCATGGAGGATATTATCGTTTTAGTTTTTATTAATTTACAAGAACGGTCGGATGTATTATTATTCAGGTTTTCCTTTCTTCATTTAATTCTTCTTCTGTTTTCGTCATTCAGGGTTATATTCCTCAGACCCAAGGCAGTGAGTTTCCTAATCTTTTTTTTATAAACATGCAATAACTTTATGCTATAGATTGATAGTGTGCTAATTTTAATATGTAAATTTAATTTATGTTAACTTTAATTTTGTTCATTTTAATAATTAAAATTTGTAGACCGTTTATGTAAAAATATGGATAAAAGGAATCTTTGGATTTCAAATTTTGCTTCACTGACGGAAATGTTTTAATAATGCTCTTGAGTGCGTGTATTCATTCTAAACAAAATTTTTATTTTAAGTAATCTTTCTTTTAGTTGTAAATTTCCTTTGTACAACACCAGATGAGCTTTTATTTCTAGATCCGCTCATTAGCCTGTTACTGTTATAAGAAATTGTATACTAAAGGTCATTTGTTACGACAGGCTAATCTTCTATACGTAGGTACCTACTATAGAATTGAAATGCAATTGTGTAGTGCCATATTAATGGTAGTTTGCAACATTTATATTTTAATGTATTAAACAGTTTTTTTATGGTTTACGACTGACCAAAACGAGGCTGTTGCATTGTCAGTTATATTTAATTTCAAACAAGAAATAGATAGGTACATAGGTTAAGATTTAAATAAGTTATTGCTCATAAAAGAAATATCTTTGTTATATCTGCTAATTTTCAGCTTTTGGAACTTTGTTACAATGAGTTTAAGATTGCTTAACATGCATAATATTGTTAAACAGAACATGAAAAGATAATATGAAACAGATTACTTGTGTATCAAGTTTTAGCGCTTAATGTCAATTTGCCGTTATGGTATACCTACATATGTATGTACATACAATCATATGGAAAAGAACTCTGTTTACATTTATTTAAAACGGTAAAGTTTAAACACCGCTATTACCTGTAAGACTTCCTTATATTCTTAATACTCAAGCATATGTTTTAAACATAATTATGCAGTTCTAATCAGAAGTACATATCGAAATGCGGAAAGCTGAAATACAGATGCAAATATAACTGTATAGTAGCAAACTTGTAACCCGGTATTTTTCCTATATTGTTTTCTCAATCAGATAATGAAAAAGATTTAATCTGTTCTAAAATAGAAGTTCAGGATAAATATGATTTTTTGTACAGGATATAGAACAGGATACTTAACAATTATATTGGAACTTATTTAGTCACTAATGAATGTTTTTGTTATGATTGATTGTTATCGATAACAACTTGTTTCTCGATATAATAACCGCCTTGATTTAACCACAACCGGAGTGAATATAGATTAAATCACTGTTTTTGTCTCTAGAAGTGACACAAGTGTAGAAAACTTGATAGACATACTGTAGACACATTTTGTGATAGATGTTTTTGTTTGCGTGGATAATTGCAGATTTCTTCAGTATTTGTGTATATGCGAAAGTCTGTTAGTTTCACTTTCCTTCACGGTAAAACGGACCAACAGCGATTTTTGCTGTGAAAAATGTCTCATTCCCACAGGATAGCACGTTTTGTTCAAATAAGCGCTATAGATGGCGTTGCTGATGCAGCACTAGTATAACAACATAAATTGTTTTGACCACGCGGGCAAAGCTACTATAAAAATAGTTTTAAATTATTCTTTGAGAAATAAAAAACATGTTAACCGCTCATAATGGTGTAAACGACAGCCAATTTCCCAATTCGACCATTACCAGTTTATATTTTATCTCGCCAAAATGATGGATTGTGTAAAGTGGGAAAATGACGATCACAGAGCGACGATTAAACCTTACGTCAAACTCGGGTTAAGGACAGACAGACAATGGGTAGCGCAGCTTGCACACATGTAAGTGCATTAAAGAGAATAATCAACAGTTTAATACTCGACATCTCAATTGTGCAAGAGTAGGTACATTTCAAAATTTTAAATTCAATTAGGATTAAACTTTTAATAATATCCTGATGGTCGATGTGTTAGACGCATTTCTGTCGAGTGGATTACACTTACTTAAATCTGTGAATAAAATCAATAAGCACAGTTAGTTGGAATGACAAAATTTGATGTGACTAAAGAAATTTCAATATTTGATGGTAAAAAAATTATAAAAGCCAAATAAAATTCGCTAATTTCGCGAACTTATTAATTTAAATTATAATAAGTCCTTTTATATTGCAGCTTTTCTGATTTCCGAACGAATACAATTAAAAATGGCGCGGTATTCCGCCGTAAATGCAATGACATCTAACGTGATTGCTTTTGTTAATAAGTATCGTCTTGTGAAAGATAAAACTGTTTACTACAAGTAATACGTACTCGTATAATTATCCTTTTAATACAACTTTAATACATTTTGAATGTTAACAAAAAGCAAAAAGGCTTACAACCCTGTCACTACCAGAGGAGACCTGTAACCACAGTAGACTAATGAAAGGTTCGAAAAAAACAACTAAGCGTAAGCTTCATGAGAGATATGTGATTATATATGCAAATGTATAATGTAATTAGAGTTATGATAACGACCGTATCGTCAAGGCACATCCGACGCGGAAGTACAATCGTAATCAATGATATTTTATTGTTTTCTCGTATTACTAAAGCTGTGTGCACACGAACACTTGGATACCGTTACGAGTAATTGTCGTTTACGTTTTAACTTCCGCGGCGTGCTTCCGCTGTTTCGGTGACATCTTCAATTGATCATTGTTTACTTTTATACTTCAGTGTCACTAATGAACGAAAATAATTTTGTACCGACATTCATTGGGTTCGAATAAAGGCACACGTTTCTGCATATACTACTGAGTTGCGATTTTGCACGGGGTAAAGGAATTCTAAGCAAAAAAAGTATTCTAAGCAAAACTCCCCAGAGAATTCTCCAAACAATGAAAAAGGATGATGAAAAACATCGAATCCATGTAATACTCAATTCGAATTTAGAATAGAATATTTTTTTTTAAACATCAAGTTTAAATTTAGAATCCAAGTAACTTTTATTTTTCTAACTACGCACGACTGACGTGTTGATACACATAGACAATTAACCTTATACATTTAAATATGGAACACGCTAATGATAGTTGTATGTTAAGGGTTAAGTAGACTAGAGCGGATTTTTGTATTACATTTTAATTCTTCTGTCATAAATGAGCAGCGGACCTAAAAAGTATCTCTATAGAGAAAGATTAGTCTATAGATATATGTACATATTATGTTATGTTATCATGACCTAACTGATATGTACTTTGGTTCCGACTGCGTAAGATATCTTATTATGTATAACTTCTTATTAATTATAAATTATGATAATCACATGCTCTTACATTTAAATGCAATAAATGAGCACAGATTACATGGAAAATTATTTACTAATAGCATATATAACAAGATTATTAATATTAACAACGATATTTTTATAGTTGACGAATGTGAAAATCATGTAAGTATTAAGTTATTTACATACAGTTTTTAGATGGTAGAACCTGTATACGGTTCGCCCGGAGAAGTACCACCGCCGCACCTATGTATGTATTTCTGTATTTATATAAAATCCAAAATACACTAGTATTTATATAAAATCCAAAATACTCTAGTATTTATATAAAATCCAAAATAGTCTGGTATTTACTAAATACCTTGACGTTGATTTTCAGAAATGACCATGTCCGCGAGTCATAGGTACACGAGTAGATCCATATATGAAGACGACAGCACTGTTTGAAAATGTATTTATAATATATAAATTGTGTGAGGTTATATCCATTAGCACAGTCGCTTGTGATGTAAGCTTTGGTAGGAAATTATTACCTTATTACTCAAAGACGCATTTACTGCATTTGTTTATATATAAGAAATTTCATACGGTGCAAACTTCTTTTATTAAATAAAATGATTTTGGCGTGCTAAAATTTAGTAATATTATACAAATTCTACTATGAATAGGAATAAATCTAATAGGAATAAGTCCAGACCTATATTTCAATAATTGTTATCGTCATCAGCTTCTAGTAGTCTACTGTGGGACACAGGAGTTCCTTAGTGTAATATCCTTAGCTATCCGCATCTAATAACTACTTACTACGTCAACATTTTTAGATTTATTCATATTATTCATATAACGATATAAACTGGGATCAAGTAGGTACTTATCATGCCCTTTATAGTACGGAAATCATCGTAAAATTTGTCAGCACTCACCCATTCAAGGGCGAAGACTTCCTTTGTTTCATTATTCTTTGGTTTAAAATTACGTTTAGACGTGATAAATAAGTAGCATAACGTTAATACAAAACAAACAAATGACACGTCACTTCATGAGGTGGGTTTGGTTGTGTGTGTACAGACTCGCAATAAATTTAATTAGGCTTTTCTTTGTAATGTTTATAAATGAAACAAAATTGTGATCTTTTCTTTTACTGCGACGGCACTAATGTTTATCTGTAGTAATAATGGTGACTGGCCTCGTGGTCGAGTGGTTAGAGATTCTGACTGCAAAACCGGAGGTCGTGGGTTCGATTCCCACTCAAGACAAACATTTGTGTGATGAGCACATTTGTTTGTTCTGTGTCTGGGCGTAATGAAAATATCTATACAAATACTATATCGTATGTATATGTGTGTTTATCTGCTGTCCGGTCACCATAACACAGGTATTAAATTGCGTAATTTGGGATCAGACAGCCGTGTGTGGAATTGTCCCCAGTTATTTATTTGTTTATATAGAATTAACGTGAAATGATTAATCGATAAATCATCTTACCTAGTTTACAGTGTTGAGTAAACACTAATAAATATTAGTTCGTATTTGAATGTAACGAGATCTTAACGGTTGGTAATACGTAATGCGGTATCGGACACGACACATTGAGGTGTATTGCTTCAGACCGAAATATTTGGTTTAGTTTAGACCTAAACCAACATTCTAGTTGTAGATCGATGTAACGAAATATTCATAACTTAATATAGCATTTATAGTTATTGATAGACGTGTTAAGCATATATAAGGTTGACTGCTATCATGTTTAAGGAATTATTATCAAAGTTTGATGATAATAATAATAATATTTTTCATATTAGGTCATACTGGGTCATTCAGGTCATTGACCTCTTTGCGACTGGGGTAGACTGGCGTATTCCATCACTGTTTAAGTACGCTGTTATTCTTAATTGTAAACAATAAATAAATAATAGATTATCAACTATCTAGTAAATATTTTATAATTTAACATTACATCAGGTCTCCTTAATTGAGAATCTATACTAATATTATAAAGAGGAAAACTTTGTTTGTTTGTTGGTTTGTAATGAATAGGCTCAAAACTACTGGACCGATTTTAAAAATTCTTTCACCATGCGAAAGCTTCATCCACGAGTAACATAGGCTATATAACATCACGCTATGACCAATAGGAGTGGAGTAGCAATGAGAAATGATGCAGAAACGGGAATGATTTACATAGCAAGACAACGTTTGCGGAGTCGGCTAGATTGTTCTCCGATTAACGCGGGTGAAACCGTGGGGCTCAGCTAGTATTATATAAATTGGTAATACCTGCAATAAAATTG
>DWGJ01002910.1:0-14551 GCA_018246895.1 Aspitha aspitha aspitha | reverse complement strand
AGGATTTATTGGCTAAGTTTTGTTTGTAACATCTGACTGTATTGTACCTAAATCCAGCAAATAAAGCATTTTGTATTTTGTATTTATATTTGTACAATTTTGTATAAACTATCATATCCAAAAATAGATATTTATGAATTTAACTGTTCGGTAACTTTATAAATATATTGTTTCAGCTGTTTCCAATTTAATATCGCATGGAACTCGGTTAGAATATAATGAGTACAGCTGCAGTTAACTTTGATGTTTTGTTAACTAAAACTTGGCTGCCGAACTAATTCTAGCCTTTTTGTTGGAACCGCGAGAACTAATGAATTTCGCACAATGTGCACTGGAATACAATATACATTTCAAGTTTCGAATGCGCGAATGTGTCTAGGTGTCGGCTCACACTACTTACTTTTGCTGTGAGTATTTTAAATTTTGGTTGTTTTCCATTAAATTAAATGTTATAAGCCTTAATCCTCCAGTAAATATAAAACGTTAGTCATCTTTTGTTTATGGTTAATTTTCTATCTGTGAGTTTCAATATTACATACGTATTAGTAAGGTCTATGTATGTTTATGATTTTTTATTCTACAACTTTATAAAATATAGGGAAATTTTTGGCTGGCCCATAAATATTTATCTATAGCTGTTACTACGCCTATAAGCGTATATTAATATTATTCATAATTGATAAAAGTAATGATCAGAAGTTTATCAGGACCATAGCTGGTGGGAACCCTATCTGTGACTTAAATCAATAAATATTTTTTACAGAACTATGCTTATATTTATTTATTAATATTATTAAATACTTAACGTATATGTAAAATGGAATTATCTGATGAGTTATCATACAGAACCACTGAATGTACATATATCTACGCCGCTCTCAATTCGTCGACGGCGTAGCAACGTTCCCGTAGAACTTTGCTACGCGCGTAGCGCTGTAGCTTCCGGAGTTTATTTTATCTTATAACAGCTAGCTCACAATTCCTTTCCGTTCCAAGTTTGAAACTGCGGAACCAATTTTCGCGAAGTAGCTTATATGCAACTGTTTGGAGTTGTGTGTGTTGGTGAATTACAAACCGCTCATTTTTAAGCGCAATTCATATGATAATTTGTAACATAAAATAGAGATTTTTTCACTTTAACATTTATTTTTTGTTTGACTGTTTTAAATTATAATGTTCAGCACTTTTAATATCAGCATACATGCCATAACAAGAGACATCTCAATACACCGCATATTTCATACGGAATATTGTTAATCGTTCCCCACTAATGGCATGAGGGCAGCTGACATTTGTGTAGGGTGAATCGCAAATGGAATGAGGTAGCGTACGAAGGGTTTCGTTCGTATTATATTAGAGATTAATTTCTAATTCACATTGGCTTATTAATGTACAGTCTATCATTTATTAAGGAGAGTAAATTATAAATTAAATTTTAGGGAGAGTGGGTTGAGGTGGGGGCAGCATGGTAGAACATGTTATCCATTACATCCCAGATTAGAGGTATCTTAATGCGCAACAATTTTACGCCCGATTGTACCATTCGGGTCTTTCCCGATATACCTTATACAATATACAATATACCTTAATCATTCTCCGGTGCAATCTTACGGGTATATATGTATATACATATATGTATGTCGCATCCGTGGTCATGAGTACAGTCTTTACATTGTTAAAACATCACCAATGACGTGATTAGAGCTCAGGTAGAGGAACGGACACTATAAAAGCCGTGCTCTCGTAGTTGTCGGGAATCAGTATTATTCTGAAGTTCATTGAATCAGTATCATTGTGAAGTTCATTGAATCATTATTATTGCGAAGTTCATGTCGTTGTTATTATTACGTGCCTCGGTTATTCTAAAAGTGATTTGTTTGTCATTATTCAGTTTGTCAGTCATTCCGTTGGTATTATGTAATGTCAGTTAGTTTAAAAAGTGTACTTAGTCTGTTTCTCGGCTTCATCCATCCTGACGCCCACAAATAATTAAGCGAGAATAATAACGAAGGAACGCCGACATATCTGTATAACTTTATGGGACAAATCCTGCAAAATCTATATATCAATATTTCTTGCTTTTTTCCGTTTCCTTCTTCTGTATGCGCGGGTCACATTCATGTTTTACTAACACTTAGCTTGCGTATGCGATTCCAACTTACGAGGCACGAAACACCGAAGGGCGACCCGACCCGATCATCAGAAATCCCGGAAATATAAAAAATTGGACGGAGACAAAACTGTTCTTGTCATAAATAAAGATTTAGGTCGTCATGCGGGCAGCAAGGGCTATATTTATCTTCAGATTGCCTCCCGGCCGCCATAAGTCACACTGACGGAGGAATAAATCCAGCGGCGCCAGAGCATTGGCTATTCCCAACTATTTATTGGCTGTCGACTGTCATGTCCGTGATAGCAATTCCATATTTCAATGTAGTGCAACCCTTCGCCTTTCAATATTTAGACCTGTAATAATAAATGGCGGTAAAGGTAAGCCGGGCATGTGTGGTTTGTGCATCTAAGTTGTAAATATATGATTGTATACTACAAGGCCGGCGTATAAAGTCCTTTTCTAAATTATTGGTTTTTTATATGTTAGACTATGAAAATTTCGCTTTATTGTTATCATTATTAATATGTAGCACAAACATTACAAACTGTACCTTTGCTGTTTTAAACCAAATAGATCATAGAAACCATTACATCGTTACTTAATATAAATTGTTAAGAGGCTGTCGAAATAGAACAGTTAATAACATTTTATTGCGTAATATTAAAGGAATATTATAATCCGTCCGCGTGAAATATATTTCGAGCCATAAATTGAATATTACTCGCTGAATATTGCGGATACATAAATATAACATTATTCACGGAATGGAAACTGCGTTTGCTCAACCGCCGCGCCGCGAGCCATAATAAATTATTACCTGGATCGGGTGTGAAGCAAATTAGTTTCGAATTAATTCCATTAAAGTTAGTTAGGTATTGCACGGAGCAATACCCCGCTGCGGGTGGGATATTAAACATATCGTTGTGTAATGTGTTCGCTCATGTCGCTACAAAGTCACGCTCCTAACACCAACGAATAAAGATGGTTGGTGTAAGAGGATATTGAACTTTAGCGCCCACGTTTATATCTCGCGTAATTTTTAACGATGTAACTTTTATTTAATGTGTATTTTTATTTATTTTAAATACTCCAAAGAGATTTTTCTCCTACTATTGTCTCGGGCTATTACATTTTAAATGTGACGTGTAACAGTAGTAAATACCTGCACTGATATTAATTTTATTTTGCATTTGTTTATTGATAACAATGAAAGTACTAAGCGTGTATATCTTACACGTCGATTAGTCATTAATGGCATTTTCTACAAATTTGTTTCTTATTATTTTTTTTATGAATGCGTGATTAAAGCATTTATTGGTTTTTGGAAAATTAATTGTTGGGCGAGCAAAGTCCTACGTAATAGCTAGTTTAACGTAGGTATAACGTTTACGTAATATAAATTAGACGGCTATAGTTTCACAAGGAGGTACTTGTAAGTATACACGCGTAGCAATATAATACTAACGCAATACGAACTAGAGACTACAGTATATTTGCTAATACTTAATGCACGTAACTCTACGTAAGTATGTATAATATACTCGTACTTATAATAAATCTGTCGAGAGGTCAATTCTGTACATGAAATATATTTTCAAAATAACTATCAGGGGGTGATTCGGGATCGATACTGATGCCAAAAATGCAATCAGTAAAATTTATGTCTGTCTGTATAACCATTATAGAAACAAAAACTACTCTACGGATTTTAACGAAACTTGGTACAATTAGTTTTCATACTCCTGAGTTGGTTATAGTATACTTTTCATCACGCTACAATCAATAGAAGCAGAGCAGTGAAGGGAAATGTCGAGAAAACGGGAGAAGTTACTCCATTTTTTAAGCTACTGCATCCATTAAATAGTGATGAAATACTGTTTTATACCCATGCGAAGCCGGGGCGGGCCGCTAGTAATTATTAATATTAGGCAGTGATAGCCTAGCGGTTTGACATTCAGCCTCCCACTCCGCGGGGTCTGGGTTCGATCCTGGAGTGGCACGCTGAAGTCTAAATCTTAGGGTGCAAACTTCATTAAAGCTTGGATATTGGCAACATCAACAAGCAATGGTGAAACGGTACAATAAAATGCGGAGGTTCGTGAAAAGGAAATATTTGCATGGCCTCGTAAGGAAGCTCCAGCGAGGAATAAATTCAAAATAGCTTTAGTCTGACTGGCTCTGTTCACTCGATCTCGCTTGCTTTTTTTCACCGTTCTGTAGCCGTTTTCAGCGTAGGGCAATGTCAACGTTACTTTTATTTTGCAGCTTCAGCAGAGGTTTTGGTTTGCTTTGGGTTTTGGATAGGTATTAGTTTAATTTTATCTCTTGCGACTACAAATAAACGTAACTGGTAATCAATAATAATGATAATAGTAATTCACTAACAATCCCATTGCAATTGCCCTATTAGAGGTTAGTTGCTGTCCTTAACGGCAGCGGCCACTTCTGACTGTTGGGCAGCAGTCAATAGGTACCTACGTCTTTAGTGAGACACGTTATATATAACTAGTTGTATCAGTAACTGTAAAATTTAAGTGAATAATACGTAGCAATAACATAAAAGCAAATGTTCCATACGTTAGGACACAGTTAAAAAATATACCCAACTCCGTATAATCTTTTGAAATATGCACATACATTAATATAATCGCTAATAGGACACTTTTTATTCCTCCTCGAGGATGAGTGTCGCTCCCCTGCCGCTCGAAATTCGCGTCTGGATCGAGATAAATGATCCTTCAGGACGCAGATTATTCCCCTTAATTCTTAAGTGGTCGGACAAATTAGATCATTGTACCGAACCGAACGAGCATTTTTCTGTATCAATTACTGATTCGTTATTATGATTTGATATTTTAATAGTCTTTTAATCATATTTTTTTAATAGCTTGCGTTTGATTGCGAGCTCACCTGATTGTAGGAAGCAATTTAATAGTCAGTCAGTATTAAATATCTTCAAACTGTCAATCGAGAAAAACAGGCGCTATCAATACAAGGATCTCTAGTATTCCTGTATGTGGCTAATACGAGTTGGTTTTGTTCTTTGATTCTTATGAACTTACCCACCGTGAGCTACAGAAAATTGTTTTCTTAAGTAAAACTTACCTGCATTTTTAAATATATCATTTTAAAACTTGTACCGTTACTCATTGATTATAGGTATTGGGCATACCAAGAGTAGATTAGAAATATAAAAGGTTGTAGCGATGATGGATAATAATTATTATAATTACTATCAATATTGTTAAAGAGTAAAGTATAATAAAATTATATTGTAAGAAATTACTTATTTTACTTTATAATTTATATCTAGATTTAATAAAAGTTGGAAATATATTTTAGAACGAAAGAGAAATTCAAAATGTTCTCTTAAAAATTTGAATAACGGTCCTTAGCAAACAGATTATATTTTACTGTAATAATTTTCTCTTTAGTTTTTCTTTAGGGTTGTCTCTGAAAGAAAAACCTTAAGATAATATCTACATGATGAGTGTATGAAAAACGTATTATCTTTGGACCTACTTTATATCGGGTCTAAGTTAATATAAATCATCTGTTACCTATAATAAATATAATATTATTATTATTATATACCTACTTCTTACGTATACATTTTACAATGTTGCGTCTAATAAAGGTATAGATTAATTTTGTATGTATGTATAGCTAGTATAAAAAGTACGGTTTATTTATAGTATAGGAGTAATTTAAAGCTTCATCTAATGTGTTTTACATAGAAGTTACCTCTTTTTGCATTTCTTTTATAATGAGGCAAAGGTGAGAACCCTACGCGCGAACATCTGGCTCAACTTTTTTTATTGTCCGAGTTTCGCAAAGAAAGCTAAATTCGAGGATCAAGAGTAATCATCCGAGTCTAAATTGTAAAAGTTTTAAATAAATTAGCGGGTAGGTGCTCTAAAACGAATTGAAAACAATTGTAGGGAATGGCTTAGAACAGACCCAGTTCTTGTATAAATCTATTCAATACAACGTCCTTCGTTTTTATTCCATCTAATTATATTCAATTAAGTCAATTTATTCGTCATTTCAGACCTTGAACTACTGAATTGTTGATTGATAAACCGTCACTGTAACAACAGGTTGTTTTTATAATGTCCTCGCGTATTAAGAAACAATTGTTTGATATTCCCCAAGTAAAGGTTTAAATAAGAGTTGTTTCAAAATTCGATCTGACTATAGACATTACATTGGAAGTCATCTCATAGTTGGATACTCCAATATTGACACTCCTTACTATAAGCTTGAATATCTCTCCCAAAATACATTAAATTTAGGGGTGTATTAAGTATTCAATACCGGGTGACCTCCTAAAGCCCCTAAGACGAGGTTTACCTTAGTAGTTGGGTAGGGTTAAGTTTTACAATTCAAATACTGAACTGTTTTCACGCACTTTTGTAACAGCGGCGCAGAATAAGGGTTAAGTCAGCGATATAACCTATAACAAAAAAGGTTTATATCGGGATTCTCCGAATTATATTAGAAGCATATGGGGTTGACAAAACAAAATACATACATAGATACAATCACATTTAATCTCCCTATAGCAGGGATTTTTACCGGCTAATATATATTAAACATTTTTCCCATCAACTAGAACTGAAGTAGAACTTTGATATTCAAACATAGTTCCCTTAAATCGGAAACAGAGAAGACCAGGGTATGAGCACCTCTAATAACGTAACATTCACAACAAAGAGAAAAAGTAAAAATAGTCAATCATCAAAACAATGCGTTTTGAAAGGAAAATGGTAATGCTCTGAATGTTTCCGTCCCCTTGTAACGCGACCGTTTCACGTTAAAACAGCATACGTTCATTCCTCGCAAACAAAATGTATGTAAACGTATGGATTATTTTGATATAACTCCGGAAGCCGTCTTTGAGGTTCTTTTATCTCTGCGGCTGTTTTGTGACTAATATCGCTTTTAAGGGGTATAAAAAATAAATGGACTCCGCCAGGTATCGTGTGCGGAGCAATGTGGAAAAGAAAAAGATAAGATTAGAAAGATTAGAAAATGAACATCCCGCGTTCAAGTAAAGAAACGCTGTTTCCCGTTGAATATGATTATTTATTTATTTATTTAAAAGTTGTATCAACAAAGTAGACACTTGATGTACTACAATTATTATGCGTAACTATGAGGTAAGTGTCACCTTATTTACAGATACAAACAACGTGCGTTAAACATACATTACAAAATAGCAGAACAAACAGAAACAAAACAATTTAGTATTAAGTATTTATTGGATATCAAAGATTGAGCCTTAGAAATTGCAACAAAGATACTACAAGAATCCCATATTTATAAAGCTTGTAAAGTTCTGGTATACTTTTACATTCTGTTATACTTTTACATACCTTATTACTTATTATTACGTTCTGGTATACTTTTACATACCTTACCTTTTACATACTCTGGTATACTTTTACATATATCACATTATTCAGGTTTATGTGATATTCGATATTTTTTATTAATTGTTGTCTCGTTACATTTGACGAACTAAAACAAGCGTAGGTAATCTCAAACATATTTATTGTATTGTTCAACTTTTATTAATAATTTTACAACTATCATCTTAAAATTCTATTGAGTATACTAGTATCATTGTACTATTTTTCATAAATTCAAGTTTTGATGGTTACCAAAGCACATTTAAAATTTCTGTGAATCACTCGAGTGTGCGGTTTCAGGGATGCTCTTATAGTCTGTTCGGTGAACTCTAGCACGTCTATGTTCGCTGGCTTCGTTATCTTCTCCGTAGTGGGATTTATGGCTCATGAACAACAAAGGCCAGTCGCCGAAGTGGCTGCATCAGGTAATGTTTCAAATCCAACACTAACTTTTGTCTCTTTGTATCTTAAAACCACACATTACACAGTATATTTAAATTCATTCTTAACTACATCACTTAGACTATCGATCGAGGTTTTTGATATAATGTTGGAACCAATTTCTAAAATTAGGATTATAATTTATTTATTTATTTACGGATCACCAACATAAGACACAGCGGTCACATCTATAAAGTATACAATGCACAATTATTAACCTTTTAACTGGTCTTACTCTTAAAGGTAACCACAGCATGCTGTGTTATAAATAATACAATTGTAGAGAATTTTATTTTTACAAACAATTTTAAATTAATATCTTATTATTTTTATTTCATATTTATTTCTATTTTAAATTTATAAGACATACTTGTATTTAATTTATAAGACTTGTACTAATAATGTCTTTAACATGTTAATCGGGGTCAATATTAAAATGTGATTTGGTTATTCGTGCTACAGATTTATTATGTCTTTTTAGGGCCTGGTCTAGCTTTCCTCGCCTACCCGTCCGCAGTGCTTCAGCTTCCAGGCGCGCCACTCTGGTCCTGTCTGTTTTTCTTCATGTTGCTCCTCATAGGTCTCGACAGTCAGTTTTGCACCATGGAGGGTTTCATCACCGCCGTCATCGATGAGTGGCCCAAGCTCTTGAGACGGAGAAAGGAGATCTTCATTGCAATCACATGCATAATTTCGTACTTGGTGGGACTATCTTGTATTTCCGAGGTAAGTTAGACCGGAGCATCGATAGTCCTATTACTGTTATGTTATTTCGTAATAGTCAATTGATAATAATAATCATTTTTAAACGGTTTTATTTAGCTTCAGCTTTATCCATATTCAATATTATTGTGAATCCAAGATGGCCGCCGCTACAAGATGGCGGACAACTTAGTTATTTTCAATCTCACCAATATGGGTATCAAAATAAAGGGCTTGGTGAATGAGAAATAAAAACTAAAAACTTAAAAATAAAAAAGTTAAAATTTTTTTTTATGATAAACGGTAAAATTTTAAGTTATATTGCAGATAAATGTACTAAAAGCTAAAAAATCTGCAATATAAAACCGTTTAACTTACATTTTTTACTCTTTATAAATTTAATTAACTCTGTTGGATTTAGGTATGCGTATAGTTACGGTACCTAGAACATAGGATAGTAGCAACTCCTAGTAGGCAGTAATAACATGAAGCTTCATTGATTTTATTTCACTCTATTCTCAGATTTAGGAATTCTATCAAGTGTGTTATGTTAATTAAATCTTTCCCGTTCTTAGGGCGGGATGTACGTGTTCCAAATTCTGGACTCCTACGCGGTTTCTGGCTTCTGTTTACTGTTCCTGATCTTTTTCGAGTGCGTCTCTATATCCTGGGCCTTTGGAGTGAATCGCTTCTATGATGGCATCAAGGAGATGATCGGTTATTACCCTACCATATGGTGGAAGTTCTGTTGGGTTGGCTTCACGCCGGCTATTTGTATAGTAAGTGTTTTAAGTATTTTAATGTTTTAATTAACTACAATTTTGAATTCATTGTAGTTACCAATACCTAATAAACGTCACCTTAAATATTTATGTAAATACATTAAGTTTATATCTAATAATAATTGTAATTTAATTAACCCTATAAGGACATTATTTACATTTAATACTGAAGAAAAATTATTTTTATTTTTTTGGAAGATTAATTATTTTCTCAGTTTTTTTATAATCTCAGATTTTTTTCTTACCATCTTTGTATTTAAGTATTTAATAAGCTAATATGCTATAGTTATATTTATTTAAATTCTGTTATTTATGCCTTTACATGTTTTTGAAGGAGAAATGTAAATATTGTATCCTTCTTTAATTTCCCATTGACACGCAGTGGTATCTTCATCTGATGTATTTGCAGAGCGTATTCATATTCAACCTGGTGCAATGGAAGCCGATTAAGTATATGAACTACGAATACCCGTGGTGGTCGCATGCGTTCGGTTGGTTTACCGCGCTGTCTTCCATGCTCTGCATTCCGGGGTACATGATCTACTTATGGCGCGTCACTCCAGGGACAAAGATGGAGGTGAGTTTGATGAAGACAAATTCTATTTAGACAGTATGGATAGAAATTGTTTGAAAGCGAAACTATGATTTGACTTTATTAAAATTTAAATGTCACTTGCTATAACGGTGAAGGAAAACATCGTGAGGAAACCTGCACACCATAGAGATGTTATAAAGTACGTAATATTGTCTGAGGTGTGTGAAGTCTACCGATCCGCACTAGGCCAGCGTGGTAGACTATGGCCTAAATCGCTCTCACTATGAGAGGAGACCCGATCCAGCAGTGGACCAATAAGAAGGGTTGAACAACAAAATTGGCTTAGTATTACTTAGTTCGATAGCTAAAAGTGTATAACTTTGGAATAACTCAATGATTATACTTAATTATTTTCAGAAATTCCACACAATTGTCCGAATCCCGGAAGATGTTCCAGCTCTTCGCACCAAGATGCAGGCAGAGGAACAAGCGAAGCATGGAAAGGCTTAACTGAATACTTAAACAATGGATCTCGGGACGTGAGATTCGAGTATGATTGTGAGGTATGTGATTGGAGTTGCCATTTTTAAATAACTTGACTTCGTTATGATATATAAGTATTCAGTGTTCGATGAAGAAGTACATTTAGCACATGGAATAAAATTTAGGATGAAGATCCTTCAAAATCGGTAACCAATCACAAGCGACTACTTACCACATCATGATAATTATGAAATTTGTCACTAATCTGAGAAAAAATGCTAACAACAGATAATTTAACATAGCTCGCAAGACGTAATTATAACTAAAAAAATACGGGTAAAATTAAATAGTAATTATAAAATGGCAACTCTACATTACGGCGAGTTACATACTGATAGAGTTAATATTACAAAAAAATGTATTACAAGTATTCTGTTATAATGTTGTAGTAGAAATATACCAAAGATATGTCTAAAGTATTACGCACAATATTACATAATAATCTATGCGTGCCAATTATTATTATTAATTTAATTATTAGCATAACTGTATTGATATATCGTGTAATCCATAGCTTTATTTGATATTATTAATTTATTGGTATATTATTAATTATGTTATTTTAATCAAACGTGCCATTAATTAACGTTTTAATTATAATTAATAATTAATTTTGTTGACGTTTTTCGTCTCATTCTTGGGTGCGTCGCGACGCGTTCATGTATGTTTGCAATTTGCGCTATATTTGTGTTTAGTTTTAATTTTATTATTATTACCTATATGTTAGCATTAAGGAATTCATGTTAAAGTTAACTAACTGTATCGTTGTCTTCCATGTAGTGAATGCTTTATATAAAATATAGCTTGGTAGTAATTCATATCATATATCAAATTATGCACAAGTAAATCATTAGAACTATCTCATATAACTATATATAAGGCTATATAACATATATCTTCATTTATAGAAAATATTGCAATTAATTATTAGACGAAACGTTTCCCTTCAAAGAATTAAATTTTAAAACATAATTGATATTTAAAATAGTTTTTATTATTCAATGTATCAATTATTAAGGTACATAAAACGGTTCAATGGGCGATTTGGAACTTTAATACCGTTTTCAGGTTCTTAAAATCACCTATTTACACAACATATTTACCCATATATCGATATAACAAAAAGATATACATTTTTTTAACATTACATACATATATGGTGGTTGTTGTAATAGAACGCGGTAGTAGACTAAGATATTATATACAGTATGATTCGGTTTTTGTTCTATATAAATTATTTTTTGAAATTTGTGCTATTTATATCGGGAATTTACGAATTAAAGACCAAATTTTAAACCACATCTAATGGCAAAAGAGAAATGTATTATTTTATAAGCATTTACATGTAACTGTTCGTAAAACATCGACCACTTTAATAGAAATTGTAGAATATTTATATTAAAAATACTTTAGTAGCTGAGACCACTTAACAATACAATACAATACAATAACAAAACAACAGAAATACATATTAACATACGTACATCCGTGAACTAGAAATGCTCTTATAACAAGAATTTTAATATACCATATAATAAAAATAAAATATCAGTCATTCACACAAGTTAAAGAATTAAAAATTAATATGTAATTATTACCTATATTCAAACATTTTACGTAGAATAATTGAATATTTTCTAAAATCTTTACCAATCTTGATGTTATATATTAGTGTGTTCAAATTAAATGTTTATTGTATAATCATAATTAATAAGTACCTAAATGTTATAGTTAATATAAAAATTAGTAAACATTCGAAATTTCTGGCGATATAAATAATTTATTCAAAGGATTTAAAAAAGTAACATTAACGTTTCGAATTATCTTTGAATAATCTTTTTGAAAAAAATATAATAGTTACTGCTGAACCTAACATGTAGCCTGATTATTAATTAGCTTAATTTTAGAAATTAATTTAGACGCATATCGTTATGTACTTTTTGGGTTGATTTTATCGTCTTCTGAAGAATATTTAGGTATTTGAATAATACATTTATTTATGATTAATTTAACATTTATCAAAATTTGATGATATCAACAATAATATTTATCAACAATTATCTTCAATTATATTTGGGATTACTAATTCTGAAACAAGTCAGAGACGATAAAGTAAATCTGGTTCTTATTTAATTTTAGGAATATAAATGATTAATATCATAGTTTTTAGTAATAACCAATTATAATTGTAATTAAATCACAGATGGCGTGACAGATGATTATTGTATGATTATTAATTATGTAGTCTATGTCTATTACTCGAAAATACATATCCGTTGTGATTAGAATATCACATATTGTTTTATTTTTAAATTTTAATTATATTAATGTTTATAAAATGGTATTTAATAAATGGCCATTTATTTATTTCATTAAATGATAAAGGCATTTACGTTGTTTTATTTAACAAAATCCATTGTCTGTTAATATTTTTAAGTTATTCTTCGATAACCAGTAACATATATTTATGTTTTAGGATTCAATTTCATTCAAATTTTATAATAACAAGTACCTACATAAATGTGAAAACTAAGGCTACACCACATTTTGAGATGTGTATTTCAGAAGTAATGTTAGTCTATATGCAGTCACAGTTAAGCAGTTTCTCTTAATATTTACATGTAAAAATCTCATTTGCAATCTATGAGGAGGCGGCTTCGTCCAAAAAACGGCGTTTGAGTTAAATTAAATCTAGCGCTTTAAATTTGTTCTCGAAACTTCATTGATCTTGTCTATCTATTTTATTTCTATTTTAATGTATTCGTGTAATAGTTATACGGAGAATTCTTGTCTAAATTGATATTTATTTTACACATATATGTGTATCTAAATAAATGTCGATATAGTAATAATTTTCGTAAGCTTATATTCGTATTTGACATGTGTAATGTTAGCGAACTATAATTACCGTCCGTAGTATATAGCTAATCAATTTTGATTGCCTTTCAATTAAATAAAAATTTCGAAAAATTCTAGTAATTGCCCATTAATTTGAACTTAGATATATTTTTCTTGTGGCTTACTACAAAATTATTGTAAGTATCAATATTTTTTAGGATGTGCTCTAATTTTCTCACTCTAACATACGATTGCAGGTTACAGATTACAAGCCTTCTGTAAAGTCAGGCAACTTATATTTGTGACCTCTCACAAGGTCGAAGGTTCTCGCTCCAGAGGCCGCAGTCCTATAAGATGGTCAGACCAAGTGCGAACATCCTTGGACATCGGACTACAAGCTGCATTACACAAGGCCGAAGACAGGCAAAGATGGCGTAAGGTAGTGCGGCAGAAGTTGATCTCAAGATAGAGGGATCACGACCCTCAGTAATGAGGATATACGACGCAAGGAAGACATTTCACTGCTTTTCATGAATACTCGCACAATCCAAAACTCACTTTTTACATGGTAGCCATTTGAAAATTAAACAGAATAAAACAATATTGTAAAAAATAACCAATCAGAAAACGACATTAATGCGCGACATTATGCCAGTTTTGCCTTTATGAATGTGAGTCTTACTGAGTATGAAATAAGCAATATGTATTTTGGATTCATTTGTGTTATAAACTGGTATTTTCAAAATTTTGAGTTGTGTGAGCATTCATAAAAAGCAGCGATTTGCAACAGTATTAAAATCGCTAGTCACAAAACCAGCTGTCATTCGGCCAGATACCTTATTTCATATAACTATTGTAGGTGTTAATATCTGCTTGGTATTAGTATTGTGTCGCTAAACGGTCATCGGATGGCTTTTTATGAGACATGATGTAACCGTGTGACATACATGGTGTTTGCATTGAGGTCTAGGTCGAAAATAAAGCATATGCGAAATGGGATATTTAATGTTAAACTTAAGCTGTTTTATCCTTTATATACACTATAATAAACCTCTGATTTATTACGTGCATTTTAAATAAATAAATAAAATAAATAACTGGGGACAATTCCACACACGGCTGTCAGATCCCAAATTAGGCAATTTAATGCCTGTGTTATGGTGACCGGACAGCTGATAAACAT